>DWOC01000011.1:0-14351 GCA_018250775.1 Helias cama
TTATAAAGAGGAAAGGTTTGATTTTTTGTTTGTTTGAAATGAATAGGCTCCGAAACTACTGGATGAATTTTAAAAAATCTTTCACCGTTGGCAAGCTACACTATTCCCGAGTAACATAGGCTATGTTTCATTTTGAAAAACATTAGGGATGCTTATTAAAACTTGAATAATCTAAATATATTCACAAAAAAAATTTACAACTTACTTTTTTGTTTTCAATGAATGTTATTTTTTCAGAAACTCACTGTAAAACATTGTATATCTTCTTTTATTATAATATGGGCTGCTAGTTCGTGAATAAAGTGTATGATGTTCCGACGGCAGGTGACCACAGGTCGTACAGCTACGCGGTGGCGCTGTCCACCGAGCGCTACCCGCCGGACTGGAAGGACATGCAGTACCTCGCGCGCATCATACCGCGGGTGTGCCACAACGTCAACAGGTATGATTCTATGAGAACTCGTTAAATACAATTATCACACACCCTTTTACGTATGAACTGACGGAAGTATAGAAGAAATTGTTGTGCCATTCCGATCTTACTTTACAATTCTTGCAAAAAAAAATTTAATTTTTTGTAATGACTTCAATGGAAATAGATTTATTTATCTATTCATTTTTTATTATATTATCAAATTCCTTCTTGCATTTTTACATGTCTGCAACCCAATAGCCTTCAAAAGACAAATATTCTTAAAAAGACTTTTATAACGCTGGTCAAGCGCGGGTTGGTGGGCTTCACATGTCTTTGACATACAGGTTTCCCCACGATGTTTTCGTTCACCGTCACAGCTGGCGATATTAATTCTTAAAACACACGTTAGTTAAAAATTATTGGTATGTGCCGCTGAGATTTGCACTTTCCCTTATTGTATAAGAAACCAAAGTTTAAGCTACGAGTATCTCCACAACTAAGACCACCACTTGAGTGGTGGAAAAAAACATCCTGTGAGCTGAACATCCCCAGTGCGTTTCTAAGTCACATTAAATGCCAATTATTTTATTAATCCTATATTTTTTTTATAACCTTAGTACATACTTAAATGGACCACTATAATAAAATGTTTTGTACCCTAGGGTCTGCTACGCGTTCGGCGGTTTAATTAAGGAGCAAGTGACAGACATCACACCCACTTTCTTATCACAGCAAGTGATCTCGACCATTCGTCAGGCTGACGACCTCGCGACACAGGTATGCCTTATTTATTTATTTACGTTTTATTGTTAATCGGGCGGACTTAATGCCTTTAGCCATTCTCTACCAGTCAACCCTTGCGAATGGTGAGAAATTAAAGTAGGCGTCTATTTAATTATTATTTATTAATATAGAATATGTAACTATGCCCTATATCTTAACTTTTTAGAAAAATAACTGTCCACACCTATCTGTAAATCACACCATCAACCAGGGTTGACTAGTGGAGAATGCCACGAGGCATTAAGTTTTCCCTGTATCCTTAACTTTATGGTGATACAAATAAATAAATAAATGAAAAATAAAAAAAATAAAAGATTGAGAAGAGGAACAAAATACCGAAACAAAACAAAATAATTATATTTATTATTTATAGTTATTATAAAATAATTTGTTATAAATATTTAAATACATGCACACAATAAAATACATAACAAATTAGATACATATATACAAATGCACTACACATATGTCTTATCTGAGATTTGAATAAATGATAAAAGTTTTGAGGGTCATTGGTTCACCTAATGGCTGGCCAACCCTTGTTGGACGATAGCAAAACGGAACTGGTGGGTTAACGTCCACCACTGCGCTGCGGGTAGCATCGCTTGATTTTATGGTGATATGGTGTTGATTCAAACGCAAACGCAAAGGCGCCATCGTATTGGATATTGACATATTAAACATTTGAAAATATACGGCATTTCTAAATAACTACAGTGTGCCTATTAATTACTAAATTATTTGTGTTGACATTTTAAGGTTATTAACTTTGTTTACTTCAGTAAAGGACTTTTGCATAATTGATTGATATATGCTGAGAGTTTCTTGAATATAATAAGTAGTTTGAAACCCGTCCCTAACCATTCAGACTGAAACATCCAAATCTCCAACATCAGATCCACTCTACGATTCTTAATAATATTCGTTTAAACATATTTACTTTATTGATATCGAACACTAACGAGTCGCCTGCTTTGATTGAGAGCTCTTTTTAAGCGACTTCAAAAAAGGAAGATGTTCTGTAGTCAACGCTTTCGTAGCCCTGAGAAAATATGTCAGCAAATTACTATCCTATTGGCGTGTGACGTAGGTCTCATGTGCTGCAGTGACCACTTACCATGCTGGTCTACATTAAAAAATAACGCCTAATAAAAATAGGTCCTTTCCTTACAAAATTATATCTAAGAAAACAATTCTGTGACTCTTTTGCTGACTTCCTGTGTCTCTTCGTCTACCCTCCTTGCTGTTTCGTGTTTATTACTTCTATCCGGACAAAGAAAGAATCCATCTTCGATAGTCCGGAAACGGGGCTGACCGGAACCGCTGACCGGCCCGGACGGCCGGCTTATTGATTGTGGCTAATTCATTTCAACCCCCAGAGGGGTGGATATTTTATGATTTCTTTAACTGTTGCCCTGTTAAGAAGCGCGTGACTATTGAAAATAGGTATTAGTAGGCAGTGACGCTCAGGTAGGAGCCATTTATAAGATAAAAAGAAAAAAAATCCAGAATCCAAACCAGAAGGAGGTTTAAAGTTCTTTTATCCACTGGGGTAAAAATTAATGTATGTTATAAGTTCTTTCTGCTTGTAAAATGCATGAGAATGAATAAATTTTGATGCTATTGTAAGTCTCCGGACTTCAGCGGTTTATAGCTATAATTTACAAAGTACGTATTTTAATTACTAATTCAATGTTTATCTCTCTATAGGTACCTAAATATACAGTTTAAATGTAGCATTAGGTATATCGTGAACATTTACACGAATTTGTAGTTCAATACGGAAGATTGTACGCAACGCATGTCTTCCTTGTTTATTTACATCGCACATCATCCTACATGGAACCTCAGGAGGGTAAACAGGATAGCGTGTGCAGTGGCTTGTCACAAATCTTGTAAAGCTCGCTACACCCGGCCGCCGGCAGCGTCACGCCATGGCGGCCTGCCCAACTCGAATGTCATTGCTTATTGACGTGTGTTTTACACTTAAATTGCCGTTAAGTACGATTAATTGCCAATAAATTATTACATGCTCGGTGCCTTATGTGCATAACAATGCTAAAGTGAAATGAGTTTTTATTAAACAGACATTATAACGAAAAAATTCAAATTATTCCGGGTCATTCGTTGCAGACACCTGAAATATATTTTTATTGACATTCAAATTATACGTGTCTAGTAAAACCTTCATGGTTTATAAGTACCAGTTAGTAAGTCACATTGGCCACTATAATATCAAATTTTAAGTTTTTTTTAAACATTATTATCTGTATTATTATGCTGTACATAATTATATTTATAGCTAAATCTTAAATACGAGTATACCTATATTGTAAAGAGACTAAATATTTACAGTCGGTTAAGTTATTAAAATCAAACGGGTAGCAGTTATTTTGCAAATAAAGCGATTTAATTACGGTGGGTTCATTACGTCTCTGGCGTCAATATATTGAGTTAGTCATTGTGTGAATACTGAATTATGGACGCGTTACATAAATTGTGTCGCGGAGCTCAAATATATTTAATATTTGTGACAACTCACCCCTTGTAGTTAAATTCATCCGCTCCTCTTCAGTTCGCAGCCAATCAGTAGCGATTTGCACTGGCTGCAGGCTTATTAATTTTGGTATGCCGACTAATTACCTGCGAATATCCGAAGTGCTTACTCAAGTGTCATGAATTAGGATAAATACGGAGTACCTATGTATGTATGCTTCGTACTCAAGGTAACGAGGACAAGTGGCACTTAATATAGGTTCATCGCAGAACAACTTAGTTACATCGAATGCCAGACCACCCACTTGGATAGCTTATGCTGAATGAATTGGAATTATGTTTTATTCGGAATTTCATATTACTTTTGGTACTTTATGATAGTATAATGTTTTGATAATTTTATTGGTCCGGTGATTTTTATAATAGCATTACTGCTACTTATCAATCTTTTTAACAAGAGGTATAGGTATAATATAAGTACCAGTGGTTTTTCAAAATTATATGGTACAACGTTTTGAAATTGTGTGGATTACACCGGCGTTGTGGTTTTTTTTTACCCGTTTTAAGAGTAAAGCAAACATTGGAAGATTGGTCACTAGGTTGCTCATTAATTTGGCAGTAGTGTAGGTAGAGTAATTTTTCATGAGTATGACTTAACAATTTCATAATTATATCAGTTCTTACAGATTAACGGTAATGTGTGAGTGAAGCTACTCGTCGGTGCTTCAATTCAGTGACGTAACGCGCTTCCGCGTTCAGCTTAGAGTTGAAGTTGGGTTTGTTTGCAATGTTTCTGCATAGTTTCAATGAAAAGTTGTTGGTGCTTTAACATGGTTTTGTTATACTTACGAAATCAGACTGATATTTTTCTGCCACGTAATTTGGGTGAACTCGAAGAGCAGGCCGCTGCTACTCGGCTTCGAAGTCCTCCAGAACTTTATCTGAAACAATAAAACAATATATGTTACATTTGAGGTTAAGCCGAAGCCCTTACGTTTGATTAGCTATTTTTACCTAACAGTTCCTTAAGGAGGGCTGCATTTCTTTGTATATATATAGTAAATATATAGAATTCAATATTACGTTCAACAGCTTAAAGGATTTTAACGTAAGTATAAGGTATCGACAAATACTCCATACGCCACGTGAAGCCCGAAACTTTTCTCGGGTGATTCAATTAATATTTAATACATATGAGCAGATTTAATACCTAAGATAGTAAAAGTAGGTAATACTAAACAACAACTTGCTTTTAATTGTTATTTAATTGAGTTAGGGGTCTAATCATTAGGAACGTACAGTCCTACTAGGTACAACATCCAATTAACAAAAAAATAACTAAATATAAAAATATTATACAACCCTTTACTCTACTGGATGTTTATTATCATTACACAATTTTTTTCAGATTTAAGTATTTATGTGTATGTATGTGTGTGATTTGTCATGCAGGTCATGCACTCACTCGGCACGCAGTACTTTTGTGTGCCTGCAGACTTGTCATGGTAATTACTATTTACACTGTAAATTCTAGACACAAAGTAGAAAGGGGAACTTCGTATAAAAGATCATTTATTTGAGTACTGCTAAATAATAAACGTGCGTTGGTCAATTTTTCGTGTTTCGTTTTTCATGAGATTGTAAAGTACCTACTATAATGGAACCAACGTCAATGTAAGTTTTTTTTGCGTTTTGTTAGTATTTTTTTGTACATTTTATGGTTAGAATATATTTATATTTACATCACTTAGCAATTGGGAGATTTAATTATTATGTTCATTTGTTGTCCAAAAAAGGGGTAGGGTTCGTAAAATAATTTCGTCTCCATGCGTGTAACGTATTATAGCCCTCTTTTATACATATGGTTGAAATTATCGGACCAACGCCGAACTTGCACGAAGGTAGCCGAACGCTGATGAAAGTTGTGTGCGGGGTTGTCAGCTCGATAATCTGCGTATGTTTCGGGTAATTTTGTTTTGTGGACAGAATAATGTACATTATGTATTTATTAAAGTAGTAAACTGTTATGCCTAGGTAAAGTGTTGCCTAATTTTTCATTTTTGTGTACAGTATCTACGTATCTACGTTTTAGTTTGGGGATGAAGGTGAAATCACATATAAGTATTAAGAGTGTAAGACGATTTTCATGGTTGCAATTTACTGAATTGTTAGGATTTAACAAATATTTAATTTTAATAAGGTATAAAGGTGCGTGTGAATCATGACTAGGTACTAACAGTCCATTGACAACATTGGATTGATTGATTATATTATAATAATTATATTATTACATAGTATTTTAAAATAGGCATTTCATTTTCAGACACGTTTTTTGAGCCAAATAACATTAATTACTAAAAAGGAAATGTCGTAACCAACGCATTTAAAGACGAAAAATAATTAATACCATTTATTAGTCTCACTAAAACTTATTAAATGCTGGATCAATTTTGCTAATTATGGTTTTGAAATGTTTGTAAAATAAGGCTTAAAAGGACGAGCTGAGAAAACAAGAAGTACAGTTCACACATGGTGTATAGGGCGCGTTCACAAATAAATATTAAGCAATAAGGATAGCATAAACTATTGAACATTAAAATACCGGTAGCATGTTCATTCAATTGGTTGGTTTAACACACGGAATAGTTTAATACAGTTGGAATGGCCATTGTTCATAATTGGCACTGTTGCCATTCGACGCTCGCTCTTCACACATCAAAAACGATCCAGGTTTTACTTCGCACTAACGCTATAATGCCAGAAACGGCGGGTATGATTATGTAGTTAGTTGCAGCACACCTGCCACTCCCATATTTGACCATTGCAATTATATTTTACTATTCGGTGGTTTCTCATTATGATTTTAGTTTATTATCAAGACATACTTTTCATGGAGCTTGATAGGTAGGTATATCTTATGAACCATGACTGAACGCATCACGAAGATTTGACGTTGATTTCCTGAATGACTGTAATTTTAATGTCAAGCGAAGTTCGCCGGATCAGTAGTATTGGTCATATAAACAATTAGCGGTTCCTATCACTGTAACATTGCGCCTAATATTACAGTGTACTAATAAGTTATTAGGTGCAAAATAATTTGGAAATTATTAAAGAAAATAAAACTTTTATCGTTACTTTTGTAAACAATGTTAAAGTTAATACAATAATGACATAAAACTCGTCACAAAAATTTATATTATAAAATTGTACGTTGTAATATTTATCGCGTGAACTGGCAACATCGCTCAACTTTTTAATTCGTAGCGAGCCAGTCCGTCGGTAACGTTCGTAGGGAGAGTGTGTGCTAGCTGTCGATCGCGTACCGAAACTACTTTTACGTGGATCCGTTGGGAACCGGTTTGAAAGTGCTTTGAGGTGTGGCGTAGGCGAACAGTGCCGACCGCGTCTGTAAACCGCTCGAAAAGTTCAAAATAAACTTATTTTGTGTTTATTTAAAGTGTTACTGTGGCTGAGTGGTCTGAAAATCTTATCTTAAAAGTACCGGTATTTGGCGGTAAGTAGTAAAATCTTTGCTGTTTTGTTTTTTAAATTCTGTAATTCCAACTAAGAAAGGCGCGGTAGATTTGTCGTCGGTGGTGTTTTGTTCTCTTTTAGTTTTTTCAGTTTTATTTTTTATTCTTTTTAAATTACGGCTTTTTAAATTAAGAAGACTCTTTGTTCTGTTCAGATATCTGCATACATACTTCTTATCAACTAGAAATACGTTTGATCAATTTTCAAAGATCCAATTTCGTTAAAAGTCGCGAATAGTGCAAAATAATTTAATGGCTACCCAAACTGGTTTTGTATATGAACCGATTCCTATGTAAATTTCTACGTGTGAGGTGATTATGTGTCTTCGATTCCTAGAACGGCGAATAGGTAAAAGACGAATCAAATCTCATTTATGTACCTACGTATTATTCATTATTAAATAAAATAATAAAACGAGTGAGGGTAGATCAGATAAGTAAGCAAACTGGCAAAGTACGATAACCAGCTACGATATGTAAAGGTCAGGTAAATTCCCAAAGTTGGTAGGTTTATAGGTGATAATTTATAATTCATTCATTCGATAGATTCTATTTTCTGAAGGTACGGTACAGAAGGTATCACCGTCGTAACTTGCACTGGAGCATTTTTAGACCTTTTAAGTAGGTAAGTAGCGTTTTTTGATATTGGGTCTTCCTGTGCTGTGGGTGGCGCCGCAACTGAGATAATTATTCTAATCGTCTGAAGCAACCTATCATCCAACCTCAAAGTTAGTGCTTTTAATATGCACAAACACAAGTCTAGCATCGTAAGGTAATATAAGAGGCGTTTTATCTTTTTCTGTTGAAGTTAATTACTGACTATGAAGTAAGCCTACAAACTGTCTGCGACAACTTATCATCGGTACATGTTATTTCACATTTCATACAAAATCGTTTATTCGTTTTACGTGAAAGAGTAGTAGGTAGGTACCTATATTTTCCTAATACATAATAGGGTCTTGTTTTATTATCCAGCAGAATATAATGTTGAAAATTATTTTGGTTAGACCTCATTTACATTATTGTGCCAACGTTGTTTATCTTGAATAATAAAACCATAACAACTGAAATTCCTTTTGTTTTTTCTTCACCTTACGCTATCGAGGTAGGTAGGTTTGTAGTTCGCTCGGGGAGACCATTGTCTTAATTGCCATAACGCAGCATGGTTGTCACGGAGCATCTACTGTCATTATGAAAATTGATTTACATCATTCAATACTATTTGAAAGGGGAGAATTAAGAAATTAATCTTTTTTATATTTTTTAAATTAGTTAAGTAGCAAACGAGCATGCTGGCCGTGATGATAAGTGGTCAGTGCAGCCCATAGACACCCACGCCCAACCTCACAGGGTAGTAATTATATCTGAGGTTGCACGAGGCTGCGTTGCTGCTCATTAGGAGTAAGATAGCCTCAAAACGAAGTTTACTTCTGGCTCCAGGTTCGATTACGGAATACGCCCTAGGGCAGTTCACGTAAGACTATGATGCCCTATCACAGAGCGCGTGCCGGATTTTGCCAGCCTTTTACGGCACCCTGGTATCCCGGCGTGGGGCTGAGGTTTGTATTCTTTGCCGCCTTAGCACGCGCACAAACCTGTGAGCAATATCGGCACTTTCTAAAAGGCCAGGGCAATTAAATTGGCATAACTCACACACTAACTAATTATAGACCATTTCACTTCAATGGATGAATAGAAACATACACACAGACCAGGACAGATATTAAACCGAAGCATTCAAACGTGCTTCACTAAATCCACATAGTTCTCCACATAGTGCATACTGCGCTATGAGCAGCGACTATGCGTGCAAAACTCTAGTCTTACACTTCAATTTCCCACAGAGCGGTGCAGTAAAACTTCATTGACGATTAGTTAAAAGGTATTTTATAGCGTCGTTAAATGCATAAAGGGTGAATCATACTTCGCAGAAGCGGCCTCGCCTTTGTTTGTTCGTAAAGTTTCATAGCGTTTCGCGAGGCTTCGTGTGTCAGGAATTGATATGCACAAATTAAATGGCGCCACGTTTTTTTACTTAGTTAATGTAGTTCGCCCGAGTCCTGGTGTCAGTCACCGCTTAACATCAGCGGACTTGCTTCATCTATATGAAAAAGTTACAGTCCGACGATATTGGCTCAATTGGTTGAAACTTTCTACGTACCGCTGTTGGGGACGAGTCTCTTTACTGTTTTCAAACCGTCTATTTATGAGTCGAAAACGACTAATAATTTGTCGATAACGACCGGGACCGACGAAAACTTGCGCGCTGTATTTACGAGTAATTCGCCACTAGTGGTCACTTATTCAAGCAATGACCGTGCCACGGCACTGAACTTTCTCCATAGCTTCCTATCTACTCAAGCAGTCGATCCATGAGAGTCTAAAGACTAAATTATTGATAATAAAATAATATGTACCTACTTCTTTGTGTCCGTGTGCATATAACTTTACCCGATAAAAAATAAAATTGTATTTAAATCCGTCAATTAATATATTTTAGCGTGAAAGACTAACGAATCGACTCTACTTTTGTCAGTTTAAGCGACGTACCTTTATTATTACATTTTTTTATAATATTAATATTTTTCGGATTTATAAGAGTCAATGAATTTAAAAATCAACACTAACTGCTTTGACTAAATTAACCAAAGGCCATAGCAATAAGCGCAGTAGTTAAGCCGTATCTTGCCCGAAAACGGGTTCGGATCAGTCAACGATCTCCGTACATCGCTAATGAATGATAATGAGTTTATATATCACATCTACATATTATATTAATTAAAGCATTAACATAAATACTAAGTACGTTAACTTTGTTTATGAGGAACTAAGAAGTAATTAAATCACTTTAACATAAAGAAAGTGAGCGCGCGGTATACGGTAAAGCCTGAATTATAAAATAACTTTCACTGAAGTCTTATTGGTATTTGTTCAAGTCTGCAATTTGGATTGCGATAACAGCGGTCATATCCGGAAGAAAGGTTTGTTAACCATATGAGAAAAGTAGAACAGTCATGTGGGGGGTGCGGTCGTACCCTGGACTGATTGCTAACGCACGTAGTTTAAGCCACAGTAAGCACATTGGCTATACCTTTTCAAATTGACTTGTAATATAAATTGTATTATAGAAAACGTGCATGAACTAGCTATAGATGGCGCGTTAATTGACAAAAGAGACACTACGTGGGCAATAAAAGAAACTGCTAACTGTTATCGTGTTTTAAAAATAAAATTATGTCTCTTCTTTATTTCATATAAATGTCAAAGTCGTCTATTATATCGATTGATGTAAATTGCAAAATATTCGGGTTTCCCACGCTATTTGGCAGCGGCTTCGTCGTGCACGTTCCCTATCGCCTGGTGCGACTGGTACGGTGAGTTCGAAAGAAATACGTAGTCATTGCCGTTCTATTTACTTCCTATTGTTACGGAAACATTACTTTCAGTACGTCCACACTTTTAAGATATAAAAACCTAGTTTTTCACTGCAGGATGGCGTAAGAGACCCGGTCAGGAGGATGTACCTATGTCTGAGAATATGGAGGGCTCTCAAACATACAGGTCGCCTCACGATGTTTTCCTCACAGTTGCAGCACGCGACGTTATTTTTAAAGAGAACGAAATAACAATTTTCACAAGGATTTTATTTTACATACTTTTTACTAGCTTGACGTGTATTGTATACTCGGATCAAACCATGGAATTGAAATTTTAAGCAGTTATCGCCAACCGACTGATGAAATTTTGTATAGACGTAAAATTTGGGCGAAAATGTAAGCTTACGTACGTAACGTCATTTTAAATTCAATATAGTGGATGGGCTAAGATAGCGGATCAGCGTGTTAAAGCATGATTAAAAAAAATTGACATAGGTACGTTTAACAATAAATTTATTTGAGCACGAAGACACTAAATTTATATTTTTAAAAATTTAACTTCAAAATGATATTACTTGACAGTCCAAGTTATATACTTACTCATTAACTCTTGGCTATAGTGCTTACTAATTACACATAATATTAATTACTTTTAATTTTTAAAACATTTAATTTCTCAGCCTAGATTAGAAGAAATAACATGGATGTATTGATTGAAAGACACTATTTTGAGTTTTATGAACCTATTAAATAATTATTATGGTTGTTTAGAGTTTATTGATTGATAAACTCTAAACAGCGGAACTCTAAACAGCGGAATAGCCACATGGACGAGGTCGCGAGTAAAAGCTAGCAATAAACCCCGAGTGACTCACTGGGTAAATATTTCAAATGACTGGCATATCTTGTCGGCCCGTGGATCGTTTAAGATGCTTTGAACTTACTGACCTTTGATTTATATCTTGAATTAAATGGTTTTCGCGTGGAAGAATCTTTTAAAAGTTGCCAGTGACTTTAAGTTAAATGAAAGGGGAAAGTTCTTTTTAGATTTCCTAATGATTGGTACATTCCTCAAAGAAAAAAAAATTAAAACTAACATCTATCATTACCGAACATTTAGCTATACGCTTATAGGGACATAGTGAAGTAATAAAACAATAGAAAAATAAAAGTAAAACATTACATATAGTTAATTTAACAAAACAAGCGCGCATAGCCCCGCTGAGTGAGCTGAAGCGATCGAAAAGTAAACCAACGTTGGGCGCGGTCAGTAGCTGGATGGGTGATCGCTAATGGCGAATTGCGTGCGCGCTTCCTTGGAGCAACGTGGTGGTGTATGCTCCAAGGCCCCTCTTGTTCTGGGTACAGATCAGTGTCCAGCAAGTGGGACATGTAAGGGTCGTAGCCAATTTAAAAAAAGATTCATAAAAACCCCTACTTTACAACAGTCTGTGTCGAATGTTTGGACTTGATACTACAAACACACGACAGTTTATGAGGCGGTAAGATATTTAAAAAACCTGTTTGTCCAAAATTTCGTTCCAAAATGTTACAAAAATATGTTCTAGTGAAAATTGGAAAACTGAAACTAAATAAAGTTTTTAAAATGGATCGTTATTGCGCAATAACTCGCTTTTGTGTTCCCAGTTACTTAGAAACGGTATTGCTACGGTTTTGGTCAATAAAGCGTTGCATTATGCTTGCCACACCGTTTCTTTGTTAAATGAAATGCAGATTCTCTGATTTCTTACACGATCAACACAGTGTAGATGTTTATTAAGTATTGTAAAGTTAGAAGAGCTGAGTTTCGATCCGGATACTCTCGATCATGAGACCAATTTCTAAGTACTAACTATAAAAATAAAGATTAAGTATGGCTTTTCGCTTTTGCCCTGTTTTTCTATGTTCTAAAATAGATTGTTTTTGGTGTACGCACACTATCCACCGCATCAAAGACATAACACTACAGTTGGTGGTCAGTAACCACTCACTTCAAAGGCTTGCATCACGAACCTCGCAATAAACATATTATGACCATTTACCGTAACCGCCCGTGATAAAATCAGTTAAGCAAGATATACCGTTAGCTTTAGTTACAGTGACCTACAAATCGTCTTCACGAATTTTAATTGGAACATGCGGTACCCCTACTGATATTATACTACTACACGCGAATAATAATGAAGAACTAATGGACGGGCTAGGATTACACATTTACGCAAGAATGCCTGAGAGGACTTTAAAAAATTACGCGAAGAGGTAGGATATGACTGCCACAAGCGGTCATCCATAAAAGTTATTGATGTCAATAAAAGTCCGTGTCAAACCTTGCTTTACATTCGAAATCGTCGTGTTATGTTATACATGCTTAATGTTTTATTATTATTTATGCTGTTAAGTGCACCACCACAGAGCGGTGGGTTTATAACTCATGAGGGCTAAGATGGTCACCTCAAAGAGAGTGTCCGGCAACCACTTACCCCTATCATGCCGTCACATCGAAAAAGCCATGTCAAGCATGCTGCTTCAAGACGGGTAAAGAGCCTGGTGGCTGCAATAGCTTTACTACCTATTAAACTCTTAAGTGTATGTTTGACTCCCACAAGCGGTCAACTACACAGGCAATGACTGGGCCCAATCGCTTACTACATACAGAGGCTATGCGCGTTTCAAGGAATATAACTGGGTCGTCTAAAATTTAAAACGTTTTGAGGTTACCTCGATGCGGATTATTACTTCGTAGCATAATGCAGCCTGGTCATTTATCATGGACGCCTCAATGCTCGCAGGGTTGTCAACACCAGCTTTCTAACCTGACCGAAGTATTACTCACCTCTCATTTTGACTAGTATTTGATCTGGTAAAAGATAAAAATTGTCATATGTGTTAAACTAGTTTATTAGTTTTCTGTAAATAGAACTGTGATAATTATCTGTTAAAGTTAAATTCCCATAAGCCCATATTGCGAAAACATCTTCGCGATTAGCTGGGATGGTGGATGAATGTCTATATGTCATTCTGACAGGATGTCTGTTATTGCAGTGGGTCACTAACGTCTTGAAGACTTCTCATAAAACGATGTATGTAAGATAGCGCAAGGAACAACAAGCACCTTAATGTTAAAGCGAACTTTTCTGTCTTTTATTTCATTTCAAACAATTATTTAAAAAAAAAAAATTAATTCTAAAAAAGGCATTGAAAATAAAATATATGTCAATTACAATTTAAAAGTTATTGTGTCCATCCCTATCGCTTTACAATGAATGGGGTTCAAAACTAATTACACGGAAACTGGTGGTACCATCTTTCTTCTGTTCGCCGTAGACAGTAAATTAGGCAACGTAGTCCATTTCGCAATGGGCAGTATGGTGTTTTAAGAACGAATAATGACACTATACCACTAATCTAAGGATATCGGAGTAAACTTTTTATTTTCACCTTTTTGTAGCCTTCTGCTTGACATAGTTTTTCTCTAATCGACGCCATTGTGCCCGGTCTTGAGCCATAGTCCTCCCTTAATCGACGCCGCTGCGCCCGGTCTTGACCCTGCTGATATTTTTTCGTAGATTGAAAGCGTTGGATACGCGTTGCTATTTATGAGGCTAAGATGTTCGCATAAAAAAACTGTTTCTCCGAGACTCCCGCTTGAACACACCTTAACATACATGACGGACATGCTGTTTCCCGATGGGTTCTCTTAACTCTTCTCTCATAAATCTTTTAGCGGTGGTGACGGTAAAGAAC
>DWOC01000012.1:0-14322 GCA_018250775.1 Helias cama
GTTCTTTCTAGAGGCGCTCCCGTCGGAGATAGTTAATTCTGAGTTTTTGATTGCACTGGGTGGAGAAGTAATTGTCATCGTCTACTTTAAAGCCCTCTTGCCTAATGCCAGCGATGGGAGCGCCTGAAGACAGAAAAAAATATTTTCAGTTCGTCCTCGGCCCCTTAATTCTTCTCTTTCTTTTGTTTCATTTCCTTAGATTTAGATTCATTTCCGCCCCTTTTCGTGAAGATGTATTTTTAATACTCTACTGTTGTAAGTGAAGGGTTTTTTCAGCGCCATTTTAACCGACATCAAGTCGTTAGAATAATTTAAAAATCACACTTAGAGCACGCCGAATAAGGATTGTGGTGCACATAATAGTTAGTCGGTACCATCGAGCTGATAATTATGGTAAAAAGAAATGACTACATGAGCGCGTTCCATTTTTAAAGATGATCAGTGTAGTCATACTAATTACTATCCAAAAATCTGCGAATTTGGATTAAATGGCTTTTATTTGTGGAGATTTATCAAAATGTCGCAGCTATGAGATCATGAACTTTACGATCCATGCTGCACTCTTTTAATCTTCTACCATCGCTCCATGTTCTTGGCTCCTCTCCCTCCCTACAGCTGCAATAGTAGCACGACTATCAAGTGACTAAAGTGGTGGTGTGGTATTTCAGTAATAAGTTGAGATAATAGAAGTTTGTATGCGTTTTTTAACGAAGGTTAAAAAAACAACTCAAGGATAAGCCTTCTTGCGTTTACACTACATTGGATCAGTACTCAGTGTATCCCCAACTTCAGTGGCATTATTCCCCTCGCATAAAAAATGATTGTACCTTCAAATCTATCCAGAGGGCCTCGCCCCAGCCCCCTCTAATGTCCCTCCCACTTCGTATATGAATGAGACGATCCATACGAGGATAAAATGGCCCGAGTACCATCCAAGCTAGATAGAGCTTTTACTTATGTGTTTGTAAATAATGCTCTTTTTATTATATGTTTCACTTGTACGTAGGTGGTGTATGTTTGTAACAGAATTTTTAAACGCAATTTTTACCCACTGCAAAATGTTAGATAAGGGTGAAGGGACACCTATCTAGACCCGTAGACAATGCAATATTTTAGTACCATGCTAGATGATTTGACGCTGGAGACGGAAGGTATGTTATTAGCTGGAACTCTATAAAAAATCAACAACTTAGTCTTGTTTGAAATGTTGAAATATTTTTTTCGAATGGTAGCAGGCACCTCAGGCGACCGACAATATACATTACGCGTTGCTTTGAAGTCGTCGCTAGGGCGCAAGCATTTTTAGCCAGCAATGGATGCGGTTACCTCGTCTAACAGTGCGTGCGGCTGAGTACAAGTGTCTGTACAAAAACTGGGTGTACCCTGTGTGAAGGAGTGTGTAGGGTGGCATACCACGACCACATAGCTATTCTAATTAATTCTTTTTCCTAAAGTGATTTCCCTATGCAAAGATTTTGATGGAATTTACATCAATACAATAATCATTATTTTTGTAATATTTAAATAAATTTCAAATGTCCACACGGACGAAACAGCAGATAAAATATAAAATACTCATGTATAACTATATAGAAAACCATACAATATTGTATT
This sequence comes from Helias cama, assembly GCA_018250775.1. NCBI lineage: Eukaryota > Metazoa > Arthropoda > Insecta > Lepidoptera > Hesperiidae > Helias > Helias cama. Next base: position 1,615 of record DWOC01000012.1, read on the forward strand.
ACGCTAAGTACGTATTTATTATATGATACCTACGTAGGTGTTAATTAAAGAGAAATTGTTGATTTTAAAAAAATGCTAATAGGTTACATGTTCTACTCAAATCGATAGTCATTGTCGTTTCTGGTAATGGATTCCTGTTTTTTTGCGCAGATTTTATAAATTTTGTGGATTTGCGATTCAAATGTGTCTGCATTTTTTGTTCTGAGGTCGATCTGGGTCAAGCGTGAATGCAAATATATAATGTATATTTAACTTCAAGTGCTAGTTTTGTGTTTTGCGTTATGTTTTTAAGACTTTTTTGTAGTAAATAGACGCCTGTTATATTTAGTGCTTGATTCAATGGAATTTTTTTGTGTTTTTCTTTCCTTTAAATAAAGGAACATAGGTTAATACCTGTGTTTAAATTCTATGTATATATTTATTTAACCAAAAAGATAAAATAGAAGACATTGTCTATAACAGTCGTGCTAAAAAGTCTACGGTTACCATTTATAATCCAAATTAAATGTGATTGGATAAGTATATGATTCAGGGATATTACGGATAGCTCACCCTTGAATGTAATTGCTAAATTCAAACTTTAACCTTGCAAAGTTGCGATTTCACCTTCACTATGTAAAAATAGTAATTTTCCACGATGTGGCGTTTGAATACCTACAACAAATCCATTTCAATCCGCTTTTATCATGTTTCAAATACAATAACCCTTTAGACAACTGTGTCAATATTTTATTTCTAGTTATAACTCGCAAACGATAAAAAATAACTCCCGCGTAAAAGAAAAAATTACGTTAATACGCGACGCGTCTTCACTTGAACAAATATTTTCAGTAATAATCTTTTCATTCATTGTAACTACTTAATAAAGAGTCTGTTACGCGGTATACATACAATACAACGGAAAATTTTCACATCCAACAAAAAAGTATTGACGACCCAAGGCCTTAGATGTACGTTACGTTATTGGGAAGCGTGCATATTGGTGTTAGTATTTTGTAGACAAAAGATAACCTGGTAAGTACTTAAAATATATTTTTTTGTTTATCATTTCTTTAAATAAATACTTAGTCCGTGCTGAGGCGGCGAAGACTAACCTCAGCCCCATGCCGGGATACAAGGGTACCGTAAGAGGCTGGTAGAACCCGGCAAGCTGGTAATGGTAGGGGAATTGTCCGACTGGTTGGCTTCTACCCCATAGTCATAGTCTTACGTGAAGTGCCCTAGGCCTATACCTAGGGCGTGTTTCGTAATCGAGCTTAGAGCCAGGTATTATTAGTGTGTTTTTGAGGTGATTATCTTAGACCCCATGAGTAACAACACACTCTCGTACGACCTGAGATAGAACTACTATTCTGTAACAAGTTGGACGTGGGCCACCTACGTCCACGTCCACTTCTGTGAATTCCATAGTCACCTATGGGTTTAACTCCTCCGACATGGCTTTACTGAGCCTTACTCAGATAAAGAACTGGATGAAGCATTCTAATGAAGCCAATTTTGATCATGACGATGATTGTGATTGGTTGCGACCCTTACATGTGCCACTGCTGAAAACGGGTCTCTCCCCAGAACAAGGGGAGACTTTTATCTACTGATGACTCAGACTTTTCTTTATTTATCTGTGTATCCAGATGACCTACAAAACTCTCAATACTACTCCGAGCAAACACTAGAAAGACGTCTTCTGTGAGAACTCTCTCATAAATCTGGAGCTATCTACCCTATTTTCAGTTATTCAATCTGGCCATATAACCCTCGAATCCTGCGATGCAGGAAATCCCAGTGAAGGGGTAGGTATGTGCGCGTAATGTTTATTTTTTGCCAACTTCCAAAAAGGAGGAGGTCCTATGTTCGACGCTATATTTTTTTATGTAGGTACCTATGTTTTTGTTTCTCCGTCATTTATGGTTTTTTATAATGCTGATACATTATTTTTGGAATCTGTACCAATGTTCTCCAAAAGTAACTCCTGGACAATCAGACTTTGGCACAGAGTCCAAAATTAGGTAGATATAGATGGTATCTATATATATCACCGATAGGTATGGTGGTGACCTATAGGTACTGAAGTTTTGTCTTAAATTATTTGTAAGTAGGTATATTAAGTTTGTAGTGTACCTACGAATGTTTCTGAAAACTGATCGCTAAGTTAGTTAAGTTACGTTTACATATAATTCTATCTCTGTACCTACACGTTTGTGTAGACTGGACACAAATAAAACATATTGTATCGTTGGTTCAAATTTCAACATTTAACTCGGTAATTCTGAAAGCTGATAACACTACGACGTTAATGAAATAACCAGCTCTGAATAAAAATGATGAAAGGTTATCATTTTAGTACCTATTTTGTAAAACAATGATACTTATTGTACGTTTCAAATACGTTCTTGCGGCGAGGTCACTCACCCGATATTACGATAGACTATGATATCTTTGGCTTATTTTTTTTTAATAAAATAAAAAATTGATAATACTTTATGTGTCAAAGATGGGATTTAATTGGGGTTATAATAAAATATTTAAAAGAGATAGGTAGGTACCTACGTATTTTCTGTTATCTCTCGCGTAAAATGATTAATCACGGCATGTATTTATTTACAATCGTTTTCGGCACTTGTAGTAAACTGCCAAATGTTTGTATGGATGACGAGAGAAATCAACATTGGACTCGAAATATCCATATCGTCCCGCTCCTTCCCTTTAATAAAATATTGAAGTAAAAAAATTAATTTATAACTTCAATCAGTTGCTTCATTTAGTTATTCCTGTAGCCTGTCGACCTGATACCTAGTACGTATTTTTCTGTTCATGATGTTCCTGCACAAGGCAATCTCTAAATTTTTTGGTCATTAACCAAGTCTGTTCCCCCCTTTAACAAAGCAATAATTCATGTTTAAAAGTAAAGCAAATAAAATCTAATACATAAAAATCCCACGGTACTCCTTTGAAACGGGATATACCATAAGATATCTATATATTAATACGTAAAGCAAAATTTTTATATTCCTTTTCAAGACATTCTCGTGAACGGAAAAACATGAAAATTTGGACCAATTAAAGTTTACATGGAGAGAAAGTGAAATAATATTTTTTAATAAAAAGCATTTTAATTACATTAAATAACGCACACATTTTCTACACAGTACACACGCGCACATACTAGATATTTTAGATGAATTTTTCTTGGAAATCTTGACAAACGTCATTATTTTCTTTTTTGTAATGTCCTTCCATAGCCTGTTTTTTTATTAAACAGTGTCATAGTCAAAAGGGTAGATAATAAAATAGAAATCCTTTCAGTATGCATTCTGTTGTTGAATGAAAAATTGTCTTTTGTGAACCTAGGTGGAACACTAAATTACTGACGATTTTGTGTTTTGTGTGTGTAGTGTTGTGAACGTGACACAGCAGTGATACATTTATAATTTTATTATTTAGATTAAAATATGGGATACGCTAGTTACATAAACTTAGATCTTTTAGTGCAGAAATTAAATAAAACAAATGAGTAATTATGTCCTTACAGTAATTTATTGCAGACACAAACAGTTCAGTCCAGTAACCCCGCCGGACTGAAATTGGTGTACGGCCCACGTTTTACAAAATAAAAATACCTAACCGTATTTACAACTATAAAAAACTTATGTTAAAATAAATAACCAATTTCTCCTATTAACCGAGTACAGAATATTATAACTAAATTTTATTATTAGGTAGAAATAAACAAAACTTTTAAAACTTGCAATGTTGTGTTTTAACATACGAGATCATTGTTTTACGTTTAAAATACATGAAAAAATACGTAACTGTATGAACACAGCTGGTGTGATTAATTTCACAGACACCCAACAAAATTGTAATATATATATTTTGAATGTTAAAGAATTGGAGCATTTGTTATTCCTCTCCACTATTAATTATTTAATTTTAGACATTCTCTTAAACTAGTTTGGCAATAGCTCATTTTAGTAACATTCCGGAAGCCGTTTCACTTAAGTTTTAGCAAGCACTAAGAGAAATGAAAGATTCATGTCCTATCTCTTATACTAAAAATTGTTAAGTGATTATAAGTTTGCCAATAACTACATAATAATCAACTTTCATTACTGAACAGATATGTTTATCTAAGCCACGCAATTCCTCCACAGTGCAAGCTAATTCTTAAGACTTTTCATTTGACAGGTGTATAAGGAACAAAAAATGCTCCATTCTTTAAAAAAAAAACAAGCAAGGATTGAAGATTGCACAAGTTATTTTCACAAGTGTATAAAAAACTAAATTACAAACTAGAAGTAGAAATAGTGACAAACTTTGTTCATTATCATACATACAGAGGCCGTTTCCACGCCATTGATACACGAGAACTATACAAACACCCCATAATCATAATCGTCAGTCAAAGAAAACTGCCTACGTTAGTAAAGAAGTGTATAGAATTTTTTATTTAAAAACATATTTCCTGCAGCTTCATACGCATGGGCGATCGGTGGTTTCCTTCAAGCACCACCCAAGCACATAAAGATAGTAGAATTGAATTTGCTTTGAAACTGAAAATTTTGACTTGAAAATTGGAACAATGAAAACTTCCGATTAATAAACTTCTCATGTCTTCGATAACATTATGGATAACTTTTAGGCTTGCAGGTTTTACCAGGTGACATTTGTTTTTTAAAATCGTTCATGACTTATGATATAAACCGTGGTTGCCGCTGAGGTTAGAATATGGACCTTTCGAATAAGATGCCAAATTCTCATCCACTGGACTTTTGTACTTATCGTTTGACAACCCTTGCAGATCAATGGCCTTGGAACAGGCCAATAAACAAAATCAATAATAATAATTCTAATAATTCAGATGGATTTCAATCGGCCGTCAATATAAAAATCACTTACAATCTTTCATATATCTAATTAAATTGAAAAATTATATTTAAGTGGTGAAACATACCCCTTATAAATTACTTTTTAAACATTTTAACAGTTCTTTTCAATCCAATACAATGAAAACAACGATGTTTCAATTGAACGTAAGACACTATCTACTGAAAATTTGTAATATTATGAGCTTAATAGTTTTAATATACAAAAATAAAGATATTGACAGTTGCATTTTGGAACCTTTAGGATTCATTTATTATTTTCATTCAATTGGACTGGGAAAAACTACAATATAATATTCCGGCTATTCATAGATAGCACTTAAAGCCTTTATAGTTTATTGCTTTAACAGTGAATATTAAATTTTAATACTTATTAAGTAAGTATAGTTAATAACGTACGAGAAATTAGGAAGTATATAGATAATTTAGGATGTAAATAAAGACACAATCAGCTATCGACAACTAGGGTCGACTCAAAAAGTATAATATTATAACCAACGAACTACTTTGAGAAGTGGCGGTAGTATTGCCTTATACTTATATAATTGTTCGATACCTGTATAAAGTTGTAATTTATGAACAAAATGGACAATCACATTGGTTGCCAGTGGCTGATGTCCGAACCTTATCATCAAATTGTAATAAATTATATATTATACCAAAATTAATTTGAGTTAACACTTAGCGTTGCCTGTAGTTAAGTCTTGTAGTCAATGTCAAAAACAATCAAAACTCAATTATACAATTTCAACGTTAGAATTTTAATTACTTTATATCAAAGAGGCGCATCACTTGATATGTAATAAAAAATAAGACTTTCTTGAAATACAACAAATTAAAAAATAAAAACAAATTTAGACAAAGAATAATTCGCGGACGTGACATCCGACATAGTAATTGTATGAAAAATATCACGTTCTTGTCGCAAATGGACAATATGCTTCAAACTTTAAATTACTTCTTTGATGATAAAATAAAGTTACAATATATAATTTTTGATATAAGGTATAAATTGGATTTTAATTACATACCAAATATATTGCACTATTCAAATTCATATTATGTCAATCAATATTAAATCCGTTTGGCTACTGTCACTATTTATGTTATGTCCGTGAAAATTATGTAATCATTTGAAATAGAAAAATTCCATCGAAAATGCGTAATCAGAAAACGCAAGAAAAATTGTCTAATATAAATAAAAGCTACGTAAATTTGACAAATAAAAAGGAGAATAAATTAAATTACACTAGTCGTTAACATTAGTTATAAACGAAACTATAAGGAATCAAATAATTCTACCATGGAAGCGACGATTACCAAGAGCTACAACGCCTAAGCTGATTGATAGACGATCTAGTAACTCCACGCACACAAAGTTTCTTCATTTATTTGTCAGTTAAATGGTATGTCAGGAATATTTCGGACCTCGCCACATCGCGAAAATTACTAGTCTCAGTCAATAAATAAGGAAATAAACACCGTGGGACTATTTCACGAACAGTAATACATACTTACTTGGTCTTACACTTCTGTCTATCTGAGGGGTGTCGTTGCGTGATGTTTTAATTAGCAAGAAATATGGCTTGTTATAAAGGAGTGTGCTGAAGAAACCATATGAATTAATTAACAATGAGAAAAGTTAACACTCATAACAGAAAGGATTTTACCTGTACGTTTTTTTTTTTTATATATTCATTTTATGTAGCTGCAAACTGATATTTAAAATATATATTTAAAAAAAAAAACAAGAATATTTCTTTTCTTAAATTGGATGAAAAATTTCAAAAAATAATATGTATGAGTTGAGCCCTTTCCATTAGATGATGTTCATTGTCTCCCAAAAATTCTAAATGTAAAGATAAATTTTATCTAATATAATTCGTATGTAGGTCCTTTTAAATGTCAGATTACTTATATATTTTTAATCGTAGTTACATGAATCGTATATGTTGTTGTTATGAACCAAAGAATAAGAAGGTTCTCAATAATTAAATGAATCAGTGTAAAAAAGGAAATTGTAATTTACAGCAATGATATTGTTTAGTATCTCGTAGAGCCCAGGCATATTACATTCTAACCTCACATAAAAATTAATAACGTAAAATAAGCGGGGTACCCACACCGAAATGCCCATTTAAATTTGACTAAAATACTCATATCATCCTCGCCATGCAACAGATTTTGAAAAAAAACTACTAGATTAATGGCACATGTTAATAAAATAAGTGCTATTGTAAGAATTCACATTTTTAAGTCAAATTAAACAAGAAAAATACAGAACTACTTTTTAAACGTCTGAACCATATAGTTGTATTTGAAATTTTTATTTAAGTCAGTGTGACACCCAAGTATATGCCCTTTAAAATATGGCCCTAATTTTCAAAGATATGTCTTGTACGTATTGGGCATTTTATTTAAGTTCACACTAAAGTAAGAATAAGTGTTAACATATAAAATATATGAACAACCTGTCAGTACAGAGTCTTTAAAACAAGACCCATTTAGGATGGTGTTCGGTCTAGTATATTAATATAATTATTTTATAATAGGTGCTAGGTGATCACTGGAACCCCTTACCAAAAAACGAATAAAGATAGATAGATCTCTACTCTCACTACGATTAATATGGTCGCCTAGAAACAGATTACCGTTAAGGGTAACCAAGCCTCCTCAACCAAACACAAGACATAACAAACATTTGGTGTCACAGCGGGTTAAATGGTGGCGGAAAGGTATCCCAGTCGAACTACAAGACCTGTACAAAATATACCTGTACAAAAACGTATGTAATTAAAGTTACCTTACATTTTCCTTTTTTCAAAATCTGTTGCACGACCTCATTGATCCGTTTACCTGTACGCAAAATGCTCCAAACGTCAATGAACAACTTGGTCCTGTATTTACAGATAACATTAAAAATTCAAATTTAACTATATATTTACAAGGCGGCGACTCGCCGAATTTCGTACTAATAGGAGGAATACAAGTCGAGTGTTGCTAATTCCTTACAGCTAAGGAACCCTGAACAGTCTCGGACGAGAGGTCCGTTAATTCGTGATGCGAGACGTCTGCACTTCGTCGTCTGCTAAGTCTACAACTACGAACATTTACAGGGGGGCTATTTACACGGCAACACTGGTCGTACACCGCCTACGCCTCGGTCGCGACGGGTTCCCTCGCATGGTGGATCTTCATGTGCTTGTTATGGTTCGATTTATTGCTTGTGGTCTTTCCGCATATGTTGCACGAGAACGGCCGGGCACCGCTGTGGACCTTCATGTGTTCGGAGAGGTAGTAGCTCCGGTGGAAGGACTTACCGCACTCGGGTACCTTGCAGACGTACTTCTTGGCCCTTTCGTGTTCGCGCACGTGGCGCTGGCAGTTGTATTTCCTGATGAACTGGCAGCCGCAGTAGTTGCAGGTGTAGGGCCGGACCGACTTGTGGGCGTTCATGTGCGATACGTAGTCGGTGTGGCGGATGAACGCGCCCTTGCATAGGGTGCACTTGTACGGCTTGGCGGAACGGCTGGCGTGCGTCCAGCGGTGCAGCTTGAGGTTCCACTTGGTGGTGAAGGCCTTGTTGCAGATGATGCACAGGTACGGCCGCTTGCCGCTGTGCGTCTGCAGGTGGGCGCGCAGATTGCTCCTCAGGTATATCTGGAGGATGAGAAATAGATTAAGGTATTGTTTAACGTAAAAAATACAATAGCCTAGTTGGTAGCGACACTGCCTGCCGAGCCGATTGTTTTGTGATAATACATAGACATCTGGTACTTTTCGTAGCTCCCGAAACATTTACCCATTACTGGGGTGGAGCTGGAGTTCTTTCTTCCCATCTTTTGTAGGGCATTTCGTACGTTAATACATTTACTTACCAGCTGTAAATGTATATAACATTACGTTAATACAGTAATGTTATATACGTTATACGTTGTATACGTTAATACAGTAATGTTATATACATTTACAGCTGGAGGCATTACAATCAAATTAAATGTATGTTTTCAATACCCCTGCGGAAGAAATACCGGTAGTATGTTATAATACTTGCGTGATAACTCTTACTAGACAAATTCAAACACACATCTACATGATTGTGGATGAAACACCAGATAGATACCCACCTGCTTACACACGGGACAGGGCACGTTTTCCGCCTTGCCCTTGCCCCTCTCAGACACGTAATACTCGTTGTGCGAGCGGCGCACGTGGCGGGTGAGGGAAGCCGCGTGCACGAACTTGTCGCTGCAGTACAGACACGCCTTGGGTCTCTCGTCATGAGTCTCCTTGTGCCAGAGCAACTTCGCCCGGGAATGGAACACCGCGCCACAATGACACACGAAGTCGCGGACTTTCGCCTTCTTCGCGAAGTGGTGGCGGTCTCTGCAAAATGGCAAAGCTTAGAAAAAGCACGCAAATAATGTTAAAATCGGGTGTCTAAGATGCATACTTAAAAATTTGACGTTATGGCATCAGTAACGAAACATTCACCGCAATTACAATTATAAAGTATTTTAAAATACGATGACTGATAAAGAAAAGCAGAGAGAAACTTCTATAAAGTAAAAAAAATTGAGGTTAAACCTTCTTCATAGGTAGAGCTTGCCTATTGAGGCCACATGTCCTAATATCCCCAACATATTGACAGTGTTGTTTACAGCCCGAAGTCTACTCAATGTGTTTTCATAAAAAAAATTATAATCAGTTTTAATACTGTATATAAATATTTTTCCTTTTTGTCTGTCTTATTACCGACTGCAATACAGTTTTCTTCTTTGAATTACGAATTTTTGTTTTTAGTACCCGTTGTTATAACGGGCAACAGAAATAGAAATATCATTTGTGAAATTTTCAACTACCTACCACTTTCAATGGAGTCCTTTTTGCTGTTACGGAATCCTACAAAACGTACGTTAGTAGTATTAACACTTTGACTGCTTGTCACGCAACGCTTGCGGGATTCGCGCCGAGCCAAAGGAACGTCACTACGCACAAAACGTGTGTTTCCTATTCTTTTCGAATGGCGAATTTTTTGCGCCGTACGGCGGTACGATTTGCGAAATTGCCGCCGCAGTCAACGTGTTAAGCGTGATCAGTATGGGTACCTGTGCTGCACCATGTTGGAGTACCGGCGGAAGGAGTCGTCACAGTGGGTGCACTTGAAGGGCGCGCGGCCCGTGTGCACGTTGTAGTGCTCCGCGAGCTTCTGCCGCGTCGCGAACCGCTTCTCGCACACGTCGCATCTGCAACAGATGAACGCAAATCTTGTAAAGCAAAGTTATGTTGGGTATGTTGCGTGGAATTTCGTTTATACACAGTAAAAGCCAGGTAGAAAACGGTGGAATAATTTAAAGCCAATTAACCTTCGGAATACAAACACAGGATATGAGTGTCTTGTCATAAGTAGAACAAAAGTCACCACTTACGACTTACTTAGTTATTATTACTTACTTGTTTTGTTTTCTTAGACATCGGATGTGGTATTTACAGAGGCCTAACCAACTTATTGCTTAGGTGATATGTATTGCAATTAAAATTGCAATGCAATTTGAGAGGTTGGTTTCAACGTTAACTCGTACATAACGAGGGCAACGATCTAACACACAACTAAAAAGCACACCTACTAGCAGACATGAACGAGATTGCCTAGTTCAACCTTCCAACTCACTTGTACTTCCTGACCCTAAGATATCCTGAAGGGCACAGCAAGCACTCAGCGGGTATATTTTGAGCGCGTGGAGAATACTCCATCACGCTCCAATGCGTATTTGTTTAATTACGTGGCATCCCACTTGACACATTTCCAAACAGCCCATTAGGCCCGCGGCATGTTTAAGCATCTATCGATGACAATCGAGACTGATGTATTACCGTGCCCTCTGAACCGTAGAAGCGCACTTGTGATCTGCCACTAGTGATCACACTCCTGACACTAATCTCGCCCAATCATGCTTAATTCTATGCAAGGTTCTGCAGCCGACATTAGCCACTTAACCATGCTCTGATATAAAATACACAGAATCAATTAGCTAGAAAGCACACAGACGAACAGATATGTACCAGATCGTCAAGTTCAACCAACCGACTCACTTGTAATTCCTGATCCCAAGGTGAGTCTTCATGTGCACCGCCAGGTTGGCTCTCTTGAAGAAGCACTTCCCGCACGTGAGGCACTCCAGCGGGTGTATCTTCAGGTGTGCGTGGAAGGCGGCGTCATTGAGCTGATCCACTTTGCATGTGGGGCATACATAGTCCTTTCTTCTCCTCTTCGTCTCCTGCTTGATGAGCCTCTCTATTTGAGGCTTCGTGTCGATCGCCTCGTACACTTGGAGCATCGTGGACGCGATGTCCGGCTTCCCATCGGCCATGACCAGCAGGTTGGCTGACAGTGCATCTGAAAGAGCAAAGTCATGTGTTTTAGAACGAAACAAATTACCACGCATTTTCTTATTATAATACCAAAATATTCTTTATAGCATCTTCCTCCTACATCTCTTGAATTTTCTAACTCAGTTTTACTAACGTTCTCTGCTAAACCTGTAAATGCCTAGCATACAAAAGCGAAAAATTACTTCAAACCCAACTCACTATCAATAACCGGGTCGTCCGTCTTCTCCTCCTTCTTGATGGTTCGCGCAGAGACCATCCGGCTGTACGTAGTCTTGCTGGAGCACGCTGGGGGGGCGTGGGCCAGCGCGCGATGGGCTCTCAACTCCCGCAGCGAGGGGAAACGCGCGCAGCACTGCGCACACGTCGCCTGACGACCCTTGGGATACGGGACCTCGTCCTCTCTGCAATGTAAGATCAAGATTCATGACCATCAACCGAAAAACTTGGAGTTTCTCTATTCAACGGTATATGTTAATTTTTACAATACTATACAAATACACTTTATTTGTACACCACAAGGGAAAAAAACAATAATTGTTTACAAAATAAATGGTGACCAAAAGGCGGTCTTATCGCTGAGGTAGCGATTTCTTCCAGACAACCTTTGGGTAGTAAATGTATGATAATAGATGATAATAGGGATAAGGGTGTACGATAAGTTAGTTAAAATTAACATTACAGAGCCAGAGCATGAAAGATCTTCTCAAGGTCAAATGATGTAGTATTATATTCCGCTGTTGGCCACTGGTTTCTCAACAAAACAAGGTGAGGCCTGGAGCACTTCACCAATCTGCGCCAATGCGGATTAGCGGAAGTTATTCATGTACGTAAGACATGACGGTCATAAACTAGCAAATCATACAAACTTTATGGTACACATTCGTTCTATTGCTTCAACACCATTCCCATCGCATAAATGAACAAATGTTTAGTCGAGAATTTTCTATAAAAACAAATATTTTTCCAGGTACGTACGTACTTTTCTATTTATTTCGGTTAAAATGTTGTGTGTCCAGATTTTAAAAAAAGCGCAAAATCTATCCGACACAGGTTTGACATGACCGTTATAAGTCAAATATTTCTTGCTTTACCACCTTTTATTTTAGAGTGTGTAAATCATATCTAGAGCTGAATAGCCAATGCAGGGTTGGGTGTGCTTTAAGAATAGGTGGCTCTTGACTACCATACTGAATAGTTACTGGTTGGTTGACTTCCTTTACCATACAACAGGTTGTGATTTTTCAAATTAAATTTTATAACTAACTCAATGAAAAAGTTATAAGAACTGTTACCCTATTACATTTAAATAGATTGTAGGGGACTTTTTTGGGGCCCGGCTGGCTGGCTACCACCCCAGGTCGTAGTCTTATGTGAAGTGCCCTAGGCATAGACCTAGGGCGTGTTTCGTTATCGAGCCTGGATCCAGGTGATA
>DWOC01000013.1:0-14226 GCA_018250775.1 Helias cama
TGTTAATTTTTATCTTTTGCGTCTTCAGGAGCGAGCGATATTCGCGTCGGGCTCGCCATTCCCGGACTACCGTACTAAGGACGGGCGCATTTTGCGTCCCGGACAGGGGAACAACGCCTACCTCTTCCCCGGACTCGCGCTGGGCATCATCTGCGCCGGCATCATCGACATCTCAGACGACTTTATGCTGCTGGCAGCTGAGGTGCGTATCCGTATCATACTCTCAATAACTCCCTGCCTACTGGTGGGGGTAAACTGGGGGGATATATACATAGACCATCAAAATTCATATGATGAGTTTGTCCTTAGGCCTTGGCGGAGATCGTGTCACAGGAGAACTTGGACCACGGTAGCCTGTATCCGCCGCTAGAAGACATCCAATACTGTTCCGTGAAGATTGCGAAGAAGGTTCTCGAGCATGCTTTCAATACAGGTAACGCCTTGTTTTTTTTATCTGATAACCTGTCAAGTTGACATAGAAGAAAAGCACTATAAGTGACATAAGAGCACTTCTTAAATGACGTGGTATAAAGTACTTTTCAAGTGCCTGCAAGATGCAAGAAAGAAGCATTTTTCAAATTGACGCTTAAAAGAAAAAGAGTGCAAGAGGTTTTTTTTTCTGTTGCTGTAAATAGATTGAGTTTTGCCTCTGACAGCCCTACAAGTACAGAATAAATAATTTATTTGAGATGTCTACATCTTTAAAACAGGGTCGATCTTGGTGGAGTATGCTGCGTGAGGTCTCCTTGATAAACTTTAGAAACGTGTTCGTCAACAACAAAACGAATTAAATACCAAATGTAGGCTTCTAATTTCTATAACACAATTCAATTCTTAAATTAGGCTTCTATTAACGCCACATTTTATTCTATAATCTTGATTCCCGATTCCACAATTCCCAGGCAAGGCATCGCTACAGCCGCAGCCGCTGGACGCGGAGGCGTTCATCCGCGCGCAGATGTACGACGTGCGCTACGGGGACGCGCTGCCGCCGCGCTACTCCTGGCCCGCCGACCACGAGCCCACCGTCGTCACCATGTAGTACACCCCACCACCACCACCACCACCACCACACCACTGTCGACCCCGCCACACGAAACCCACTATAGAAGAAGGAATTGAATAGAATGGCTACCAACCGTTTGTGGCGAGAATGAAAACAGTTCTCGCACACGTAAGCATTCATTTTCGCAAAAATGAAAATATGCTATGTGGAAACTCGGCTGTGTAGCCGTAAGTCCGTTTGTGTATTTCAAATAGATTTATAAATTGAATGTCATGTAATATTAATGCTTTTATATACTTAAAAATAACTTTTTGATGTCCTGTGATTGAGCATCTTTTTATCCGTCTTATTAGATATGGTGTAAATTGGATGTGATTCCTTGTATTTAAAATATACACAATACTTATAAGTTGTGTATGTAGGCACGTAATGTGAGAGTGATCCATTTAGGCTTTGGCGGTGTTTTATACCTTAAGGGCTAATGTTGACTGACCTTGCAAGCGTTACCTATTGATGTTTATAACATAACTTATAATTTTTGAGGCTTGACGTTGTATTCTTATATTTAATCGTTAAGGTATATAAAAGTGATTGCACGTCTTCGTGCCATAAAAAATCTAATTTGAACAAAGAAAACATTTACTTAGGAACCTCGGTATTGTGATCGATTCGCAATTTCTATGGTAGTTATGAAAAGTTACCCATGTACCTATTTATAATATTTAACATTCCAAAAATACAGTTACGAATAGTTGGATAAGAACTATATTTATTTAAGGGAATTATTTCCTATTTTATCGACTTTGTTCTCTTAACGTGATATGAATGAATAATACCTATAGGTAAATGCTTTATTTTAATTGGTAACATGTAACTTGTAACATATTTAGCACTAAATTGTGTTTGTTTCGAAATGTAAAAAAAAATGTTTGATACTGTTATATTTTTAAAATCTTGAGTTTATTGGCGTTATTTGTTTATCTAAATTATCTTGTTTACCTGATAAGTATGCAAATATTTATAAAATTGTACAATAAATGTGTCATCGAAAATGTTTTTTTCATTTATAACCTTTGAAGATAATATAATTGGTTGCTCTACTAAAATATTCGGTGTTAAGAGAAACTAATAGAGTGTAAAAGGCGGCGTGTGGGGTTTCAAGTGAAACAACTTGATGCTCGATTTAGACTGACTTTATTATAATAATACATGACTTTATATCCCTAATCTATTACTCCTCACATCTCCCCATTTATTAGAAAAAAAAAAATACAAAATACATGTAATTTTTTTTTCAGACATAATACAATACTGGCATACAAAATTATAACATGAAATATAATACGATTAAATTTTAAATTTCATTATATAGGCATTTACACTAAACATAATACATAATCAAACAATTTTAAAAAGTTTAGTTCGATTTTTGTGAACTATGTCTACTTTTCCATTCTTAAAAATTTTGACATTACAATCCAAATCTTCAATTACAGAATATGGTCCTAAATATACTGGATCCATTTTGCTTTCTGAAGGATTTCTTATAAATAACAAATCACCTTTCTTATATTGAATAGGGTTTACATTTAAATCATATTTAAATTTTCTTTTAATTTTACTCTGAAGTAGGTTATCCCGTGCATCTTTTTGAGCTAATTGAAGGCGATACTTTAACTCCATTGGATAATTATCATGAGCGTATAAAGGATCTACAACATCACCACTGAAATTACCTGGTAAAATACATTTCTTACCGAACACCAGCTTATGTGGTGTGTATTTAGTCTCGGTGTGAACAGCATTGTTGTAAGAAAAGCACCAAAACGGCACCCAACTGCTCCAACTCTCCGTCCTATTTAGTGAATTAATTCTAAGATACGCACCCAAATTTTTGTGTGAATTTTCCAAAGCTCCAATACTTTCATGGTGGTAAGCTGTTGAAGTAATATGATAAATTTTTAATAATTTACATACCTCTTTCATGGTACTAGAAATAAATTCAGACCCACGATCAGTTGCTATTTCACGGGGTATGCCGAATCTTAAAATAAAATTATTAACAAAGGCTCTAGCTACGCTGACTGCATCTTTATTAAACAATGGGTATGCTTCTGTAAATTTTGTAAGCTCACATTGCAAGGTGAGAATGTAACTGTAATTTTGATAATCTTTAGGGAGCGGTCCTACAATATCTAAAAATATTTTGTCAAATGCTGAATGCGCGGTTGATGTAATTTCCATGGGCTGCTTAGTACCAATTGAATATTTTTGTTTTTGGCACTGTTCACACTTAGAAACATATTCACTAATGTCCTTCTGCATTGAAGGCCAATAATAATGTTTTTTAATATTATTAGACATTCTCCTAATGCCCGCGTGGCCACTTGTGGGCAATAGGTGAAAGTCATTTAAAATTACACGCCTATTATCTAAATTATTTATTCTTTGCACCTTACTTAACACATTTAATCGAGGTCCGGACCATTTATCATATTTTTTTATCTCTTCAATAAGTCCCGCAATAAATTCTTTATTATTTTCATTTCTTAAAATGCACACATTTTCAATTTGTAGCTTCCTACACAAATTAGACAAATCTCTCACCAATCCGTCTCGCGTTACTGGTGATCGAGATGTTGTCTGTAAATAAATTATAGACTTATTCGGTGCATATATAAAATATTTATGTCTCTCTAATAAAGTTCCACTTTTTATCAACTTATTAAGATCCTTATCACTAATCAGTAAAATTTCAGTAAAATGACTTGGTTTTTTAATTACTTCCACAACTCTTGGTTGATCAGGCCTCGAGTTCGTGTCAGTATTAACAACCGAATCATTAACACTGCTATTTCTACAGTCCCTACTTACTTCTAACTTACGAAATTGCGCTCTTGTCATCACATTTATTTCATTAATACATTTTAAATCCTCTGATGAAATAATTATACGGGATAAAGCGTCTGCCGCTGCATTTTGCTTTCCCTTTAAATATTCTATTGTAAAATTATACTCCTCTAATTGTAACCTAAACTTAATTAATCTGCTAGACGGATCGCGCATACCAAATAAATATACGAGGGGTCTATGATCGGTCTGTATCTTAAACTGTTTTCCATATAAATAAGGCCGAAAATACTTGACACTCCATACTATTGCTAAGAGTTCCTTTTCAATAGTAGGATAATTAATTTCTGCCTTATTTAAACTTCTACTGGCATAAGCCACAGGTCGACCGTCCTTGTTACATAGAACTGAACCTATAGCTTTTCCTGACGCATCCGTTTGTAAAATAAACTGATTGTTTTCGGAAAAATCGGGAAACTGTAATACAGGAGGCTGTGTCAATGCTGATTTTAAAATTTGAAAGCTGTTTTCGCAATCATTTGTCCAACAAAATACTACATTTTTACAACAAAGTTTATTTAAAGGAATAACTATATTAGCAAAATTTGGGATAAATTTCCTGTAATAGTTAGCAAAGGCAACAAAGCGCTTCACTTCATCTATAGTTTGGGGCCTCGGATACTGTTTTAAAACCTTAATTTTTTGGGGATCAGGTTTTATACCATTTTCTGAAACAACGTGGCCAAGATAAAGAACTTCTTTTTGCAAAAACTGACATTTAGGGGGGTTTAATTTTAAATTTACACTACGTAATCTACTGAAAACATCAATTAAATTCTTATTATGAAACTCTAAATTCCGACCAAAAACTATTAAATCGTCCTGGTATACTAAACATTTTTCATAGTTAAGTCCAGACATAGCTATTGTCATCATACGGCTAAAACTATTGGGGCTTGATTTAAGACCCATAGGCATTCTTGTCATCTGATATTGGTTTGTGCCGGTTGAAAATGCAGTACAAGGCCTACTATCTTTATGCAATTTAGTTTGGTAAAATCCTTGATATAAATCAAGATGAGTAAAATATACTGCTCCTGATAACGAATCTAATATTTCTGCTATATTAGGTAACGGAAACTTGTCATCCTGTAACTGGTTATTTAATTTTCGATAGTCAATTACAATGCGCCATTTTTTCTCAGTTTCGGTAGCTCCTTTTTTTGGTACTAACAACAAGGGACTAGACCACGGACTTCTCGACTCTTCTATTATACCGTTGTTTAACATATTTTTGATTTGCTTATCTAATTCATCTTTTTGTGAATGAGGTAAGCGATAAGGCTTGATGTAAATGGGGTTACTGTTAGGTTTTAAATCAATTCTTTGCTCATACGCAGATGTAGTAGTTAATTTATCACCCGGCAAATGAAAAATGTCTGAAAACTTTGCGCATATCTTTTCAATCGATTTTTGTTCCTCGTCATTTAATTGTTTTAAATTTAACGAAGAAAATAATAATTTTACTCTATCAGCATTTACTGAAGGCCTATCAAAAGAGCAGATAAAATAATCACTTAACTTATCAATGTTTAATTGAAAATAATTTAATATTACATCAGTATCCCTAGTATTTAAAATTCGTACGGCAATTTTTCCGTCAACGGGTCTTGATAGTGTATTAGCCAAAAATACTCCTTCACATAGCTCCTGTGAGTGTACTACACAATCCCCCTTAAGTTCAGTTTTCATATAACATACAAATTCACAACGCGCTGGAACAGTTAAATAATTCTTTGATGATGGTGTTAAATAATCAAAGTTCAAGGTTATTAATTGGTTATCTTTTGTCAACAATTGCAAAATATTTAATTCAAAATTTAATACAGCTCGGTATTTCTTAAAAAAATCTTGTCCTAAAATTCCGTCCGTCTTGCAGGGCAACCGCTTAAAAACTAAAAATTTATGTCTAAAAACAAATCCATTATATTGTAAATCTAAGTAAACATATCCTTCCGAACAAATATCTCCTCCAATACCTTTTACGCTAATATTATATTTATGAAATTTTATTCGCAAATGTTCCAACGAATCATATTTTATCGCTGATACTGACGCTCCAGTATCTATTAACCAGTCCTTATTATGCTGGTCGATGTTAAAAGAAACTTTGTTTAAATAATTGCATACAAGAACAAAACTAGGCTCGAAAAAAATGATTCATCGTTTCTATATTCCGATCCTCACCTGAAACGATATTCTCCGGTGTCATGACATTGATGTTGCTATGCGCCGCAAAGTACCTACCACGAGTTTTTAAAAACCTAGCTCTACCGTTATAATTATTCCCGCGATAATTATTCCTACTATACGGTACCTGTGACCGCTGATTCGGTGTGCGCATATATGCATGCTGAGGACGCCCACCAAAACTTCGCTGTCCACGCTGGCCTCGCGGTCCGCGCTGGTCTAGTTGGTATCGCTGACCACGCTGCCCTTTGTGATCATACTGGTTCGGTCGATACGTACCCATGAAATGCCCTGAAGGTGACTGGACTTCTTCATCGAGTGCCCCCTGGATTGCCTGGGTCAAAGAACTGAAATTACGCGCAGCAATTATTGTACCCAATCGTCTATCTCTCAATCCGTCGGCAAACCTTTTAATCGCCATATTTTCATTTAAAGGCTTTAACACTTTAAAATTCTCAGAGTTTCCCTCGGCCTGCGATATCGTTAAATCAACAAATAACTCAGAAATCTCTTTCCCGAAATCGGACACGGACTTGTCATTTTGATGACACCGCTGCAATTGTGTCTGCAAGGCAGTGTGACTTTTTCGTGGCAATAACAACCTCCGCATATCCTTTACAAGATCATCTACAGTATCATAATTAGGTAGCAATAGTAATTTAGCTTGTTGGGATAATCTACTTTTTAGCACAAACATGATTAATTTACTTTTACATTCGCTATTAGTTAACAAAGAATTGTAATACTCGACACTCTCAATTAATTGTTTTGTGTTTTCAATGGTATCGGTCATAAGTGGCAACAGGCTAAGCGCAATTTTTAAATCAAATTTTTCGGAACCCATTTTTATTGATGAATTTATGTCTTCACTTTCCTCTTCAGTACACAAAGCGGTAATCTCCGAATACAAACTATTAAATTCCCCACAAATTTTATTAATCAAGGATAATTCCTCCTTTGAAATGTTTTTAAAAGTATTTTTACATGAATCTAAATAACTGTTATATCTTTCTAATATTCTGTTAGCTTCACCTTTTTTCACCTCTAAAATAAACCCTGTTCTACGGCGGGGACCGATTTTTATCAAATATTGCCTAATATTCTTTAATTCGTTTAACAACAAAAATAATTCCTGTGCCATTACATATTAAAAGACAAAAAAAAAAAAAAATACTATTTTGCATACAATTTGCATACCCACGATACATTACTTACAATATAATTATTAAGTTCAGCCTGATGAAGTAGCACTCACACATAGACACACTTGTAACTGCACTCTGGTCAGGAAAAGTCTACTGCAGAACAGCACTCACGCTTCATACATATGTAACTGCACTCTGGTCAGGCAAGGTCCACTGCAGGTTGCTCAGGTGCTGCCTGGCGTCTTCGTAAAAGGCTCGCGTATCTCATCAACGTATTTCGGTCCAATGTACGCTGCACCCTCTCATCCAGCCATCGGGAATACCATCTCATTAGTATGAAGGCTCCTCCTACTCCAAGCGCCACACAAATAACTACCAGCATCAAATTTGTGGACTCGTGCTGCTGACTGGTGGTGGCACTGTTTCCACCAGCTCCCGCTGCTTGGGCGATTATCACCTCTTCTTTAGATTTGGTATTGCCCATTCTTCTAAAAACTCAACTTCAACGCTCCGTATTAGGGCAAGAACGCGCCTGAATTCCTGGAGTGTCCCATTACGGCGCCGGCGGCGGCGGCAGGGTCGCCATGTAAAAGGCGGCGTGTGGGGTTTCAAGTGAAACAACTTGATGCTCGATTTAGACTGCCTTTATTATAATAATACATGACTTTATATCCCTAATCTATTACTCCTCACAATTTCCACACATTGTGTATTACGATACAGCTGTGTTAAATATAAAGGGACATTCATGGTATGATAAAATTTACACGTTCCCTACGTATTTCCACTAAATTCAAGGTTATCATAATTTTTATCCATTGTTATACATTAAGAGCTTACGTTGCTGCAGTTACAGGTCTCTTCTAGTTGTCAAAAATAACCTATGCCCAACTGTGGGCCATATTAGACGTTGAATTGTACTAGGCTTCCTCTTCTTTTGGGAAGGAACCCATGCCCAAGGCTCGCAGTCGGATAAGTATTATTTTTCCCTCAGGGGGCGGAGTCCCAGCGCCAGTGGCCTTGGAGCCCTGTCGAGGGGGTCGGGCCGCGGTACTGTCGCTGCTCGTGCGGCTGCCCACCGGCGGCACGGGGCGAGCGCCGCCGCTGGGTGGGCTGGCCGTCGCGTCCGCGCTGGTCACGCTGGGCCACCATCACCACCACCATAAGCGGCCCAGGGACCGCTGACAGGTGAGCATACCACGACTACCGGTTAAGTAATTAATAGGAGCACCAAGGTGGACACTTCATGCTTAAGCCTCAGATTAATATAGATACAGTGTTCCGATTTTCAAATTGAGGCCAATATTAGTTAACCGTCGTTATGATTGTATGCGTACTAATGTGTTTGAAATGCATTAACATACAAAATGGAATGTTAAAGGTAATTCCTCTGTTTTTGAACCATCTAACTGCATGGAAAGGCGTTTAATTCAGTATATGACACCACATCAGCCCTAGGGATGGGGATGGGGAGGATTGGCTTGGTTTTTCTTAGCCTTGTATCTGAGTTTCCCACAATATTTATTATTTTTGCCGCCATTTGCTATTCAAAGCTTTGCTGTCTTGTCTATTTTTATCTGGTTTCCATTGTATAAAAAATAATAGTAACGGTAATATTTCGCATTTCTTTGTTACAGATCAAATCTAACCTGTAAATATGGACTTACAATGTAAGTGTAAATAAATAAACGTATCTACATAACCTTGCGCATTGCTCAAACCGTGGCGAGTTTTTAGCGACGACTGCCGACCCTGATAATGATTCATCAACAAGTTCAAACTGAAATGGACCTTAGGATGCCAGTCTTAATACCACATATTTGTATCAAAACCGTTTTAAAACAAGTGTGATCAATGAAGTGTCGGTTTTACAAACGAATAATTTTGGAACAGAGTAGGAGCGAGTGGATTATTATCCACATGCCATAGACATCAACATTTTTGGAGATTACAATATTGTACTCTTTGCAACCTGTAAAGATTTGAATTATTTGCAACAAAATTATAACAAACTCTAATAACATGATAGTCAACAAATAAACAACTGCTACAGTTAAAAATGATTCAATACTATATAATAATAATAATTATTATTATTTTTACAACGTATAACCCATTCGCCCTTACTCTGTACAGGTATCATCACAATTTATTTTATCGGAGTGTTTAATTTTTGATTTAAGTAAAAAAGGTATACATGTTTAAATACTGAAGTAGTAAAAAAAATATAATTTTGTTTGTGCATTATTTGTGTAATGACTTATTCATGTAACCATTTTCTTTCTAATTTCCATAGATATTATATATTTATATAATTTTGATGGAATATATTTATAAACAGGGAAGAAACTTTTTGTCAATTCGATTAATTTTTAGGGGTTATTTATTTAAATGCTTATGGAATACGTAATCTACAAATATTTTGCTTTTTATTTTTATACAATAAATTTTTTTTTCTCGAGAATATTTACCAGATCAAAACATCACATTTTTTAATATTCATTAACAAATGGACTTTAACATATATTTTGAAAAGTACATATTTTTGCTGTAAGTCAAAATATCAATGTTAGTATCGACATTGTATAATATGTAATTTATAATAAAATTATTGCTTTTTTAACATCCGCGAATATATAGATTGCGTGTGTTAAATAATTCTGTATCTATGTATAATATATGTAATTAATAATACAATGTGGCGCCTAGAAGGTTCATGCCGATTTACAAAGTTAATATTATATAATAAAAACGTTTTATTATTATTATGTGCGCTATGCACTAAAAATTGTGTATATGTAAATTCCCTTTAACTTATTATTTACCATAATCAAAGCATTAGTTTTGTATTCAAAGTTTTATTTTTTTCTCTCTGAGCCGTCATGGACCTTCTAAGAAGCCGATGACATTGTAATATGGTACGGACTGAAGTGATCGTGTCCGCCCGTGAAAATGTATATTATTATATGCTTTCACATTATTTATTTGATATTATTATGTTTGTGTATATTAAGATTCGTGTAGGTGCTTGCGAATTTGCTCGCTAATAAGTGACTCGCGTCGAAAACGTAATATGTGGCGGAATAATTAAAAATAATAGGTCTTAAGCAAGGCGTATTCTTCCTGGTCGAATTTAGGTGTGTAAATCAGTTATAATATTTCTTTTACATTTTTATTCAATTTAATATTTGTTAATAAATAAAACAGACCCATGTTAATTATTTGTTAAATAACAATAATTGAACATGCAATATAATTGAACGACAGCCTAAATGTGTTCACAATTCTCGTATTATAGCGTTGGTATTATAAGACAGCATTTATTTTATTTCGTAATACTTAAGTATTTGAGAGCAATAATAAAGACATTATAATTAAAGTAGAAACGACTTTACCGTACAGTATTATACCATTAATTGTTACCGTGCAGAGGCAAAAGGAAATAATTCAATTTTAATTATTTTGGCCAAAGCACGAAAACATAGATTGCTTTAGCTAGTTCGACCAAGAAGAATTTTGCCCGTGACTTTTCACAACGATATAATGTATAAAATCATCACAATTATATGTTTAATTGTACGCGGCTACCATGACTCCTAATACATAAATATTTTATTGCGTAGGCAATAGGGAAATATTACATTATTAATCAGTGATACAATTTACTTTGGGGAATTTACATTTAAAATCTGATGTAAAAATCAACGTTTGATTAACATTATTTTATACATGTTAAAAATAATGATTTAGAGTACAAATTCGTAGTTATGGACAAAATAATAAAAAAAAATTTTTTTTTTTTTCAATTTTTGTTATCAATGTGAGTTTAATACTTTTAGCTCTTGGTAGTCTCGTACATTTGTAAGAAATTCGGAAACAAAGTCAATGCAAAGTCGATGCATGCCGTCGACGCTGGACAACATGGCGCCCTGTGTAAATAACATTAGTTAACCAGATTTTTAGGTGCTGCTGTAACTATGAATAAAAATATCGTTAGGGAACCTGCTTGTGGAAGATTTTTAATGTTCTCATAGGCTTGTTATCTTTCTACAATGTTTAGGGACTTTATTAATAATAATACAAGTAAAACGTGTGATAAACTTTTCATTCCTTCACGTCAACAACCGTCTCTATAGTAACGACACACCACACCTTCACTTTCTGAGACAAACTGATTAGCTGGCCGGCCGGTATAAGATACATATTTCTAAAATAAAATATTAAAAACAGCAAAATAAACCGGTTGGGCATAGATAATGTTGCCATGTTGCCTAGTGTCAAAGGCCATAATAGTCTAAGAATTAATAATTAATTATGTACATAAGGTGGCTTCGACAAGACTATGATATTTTTCTTACGACTGATGTGTAAATCGTGTAAAAAGTCTTTTTTATGAAGGCATTTAATTTCACCGATGTTGTGTCGGATTGTTTTCAAGAGATTTTATGTAGTGAAATAAATGGAGGATCTATTCTTCCAAATTACGCTTAGAACACACTCTTTGGAATTATATTCCCCATTAAAATTTTATTTTTTAATCGCGCTTTGTTAAATCGTTATTATAATTATTACGATTCGGACACAACATCGTGTAGATTTAGTATAAAAAATAAAACTATTTATAATTGTATAGTCATAATTAGTGTAAAAACGTATTGTATTAGAAACATATTTAATTAATTATTCAATCCATATGAAATGGTAGCTTTACGTACCCTTTTTTTACAATTTATTCTCTCTATGTTTGTATTTTTTATTAATTAGTTATAATTGCATTTTGTGCTTGGTTCATTGACCGTATACCTATAACGAATTTTTATTTTATTAAAATATGATGGCGTTTTTCCTCAAGTTAGTCATACTACCGTTAATAAGTTACTCTATAAAAAATATTTTTAAACCATTTTATAAAAAAATTGCATAAAAAATCTGTTACATGTTACAAACACCTATGCAAATGTCAAAAGCTTTATAGTAATGTGTGGTGTAATTAAAAAATTCATATTGATTATGATAAAAATATGGCACTAACTGATTGGTGCTTGTTTCACAACATAGCACACATACATTTAAAGGTCATTATTCGAGCATAGTACAGATGTAACTTTTAAAATGGTAAAGAAAAAAGTATGTAGCAACTAATATTGTAAATACACACTTTTATAAGATGTATCAGTGGATGCTTTTTACTCTGTCACCAAACATTAAACTGTTTTTTGGTGGTAGAATAAAGTATAACACTCATCTGGTGAAATACTTTACTGTCACCCTCTTAACCCACTACAATGCAGCAAGATCTGCATGTCTTGTTTCAATGGGGAGGCATGGTTGCCAGAGAAACTCGATTTGAGGCAAAAACAAGTGTTACAATAGCGACACATTCTTGAATAACCTCAGATAGTATTTCTCTCCTATAGAAGTGGCCTCTATCCCTATTTGCTACTCATTTATAATATTTGTATAACATTGGGTATACAGGATTATGAAAAGTAGGAGGTTGATACTATAATCTCTGCAACCCTATAAAATACTGAAAGACTTGACCTCCTCACCAAATATAAAAGATGTAGGCCTTATTCACCATGTTGTCAAATGGTGGGGAATGGACTACACATGTCCTTGAGAAGATTATGAAGAACTTTCAGATATGCAGATTGCCTCACAATGTTTTCTTTTATAATTACAACCAAAATTGACATTTTCTTAAATTATACTTCATACATAACTCAAAAGTCATTGGTGTGTACTTACTGGGATCTGAACCTGGATCTCTGAAGAAAGTGGTCAAATTCTTAGCCGCTTTGATATCATCATTCTTTTATTCAAATGTGACAGCTAACTATGACACTAGAAACTTTTTCTAAAACAAAAATAAGTCAGTGAATGTCTTGTTGAATTAAACAGATTGACAGACACAGACATTGAAAAATTTAGTTTTTTCTATGTACTGCTATTTTATTTGATACAAGATTTCAGCTCATTGTTTCATTCGCGGAGATTGCGAAATTTACATGTATATTTTACCTTTTCAAGTGATGAATTTCAAAAGATGCTAAAACACATAATTGTTTGAATTTAATTTAAAATAAAAGTACCATTTTTACGCGTTACACTAAAAAAATGTCAGATTTCACATACAAACTTTCATCCTCTGTTATACTCCCTTAGGGAAAATTTTCAAAATGTTCTAATATGGCTAATAAATATTTTGATTTATTTAATGTTTACAGGCTATCCAAAATTTTGTCATGTTTTTTACTTTAAAATGGTCATTTTCCATACAAACGTTTTTCTGCTCTTTCATCCCTTTAAGGATGATATTTGCAATTGTTCATTCCTTCGAAAGAAATCAACTATCCAAAAATCATGTTTCTAGCATAAGTAGTCTTGGTTTAACTGATTAGTCAGTCAGGACAAGCTATTTTATAAGTATAGATAAGTTTTATTTAAATGTACAGCTAGATAAGTTTTTTACTTTCAAGCAACTCAGTCGTACCACATTTGATTATAACAGGCAATACCATTTTATTTAAATGCGTGGATAAGTTTTTAGTCTCAAATACAGTTGTATCATATTTTGTATTGTATAAATTGTGTTGAATGTTGTCTGTCCATGAGTGTTATTTTTGCAAGTATGACACAATTCATATCCAAACTCTAGAACTCCTAAAGTTTTGACTGCCATCAATATACATGCATACGAAAAATATCCACACAATTATAACAATATGCGAGGATGTATGGTTGTTGCTGAGCGGAATTGTATGACATTTGGTACACAGATAAC
The DNA here is from genome assembly GCA_018250775.1 of Helias cama. Lineage (NCBI taxonomy): Eukaryota > Metazoa > Arthropoda > Insecta > Lepidoptera > Hesperiidae > Helias > Helias cama. Next base: position 14,039 of record DWOC01000013.1, read on the forward strand.
TTATTACTCACGTACTTTATTGGACATCTGGGCGGAAATAAACCAGCCCGATGGTAAAAATCATTGGGTTCTGAAAAATAGCGATTCTAATATCAGAATATTTTAAATAGATGCGGTAGATCGCAAGCGATGGAAAACCAACGACAGACGTGATTGATACGTGTACTTGGGTGGGTAAACGCTAGTGG
>DWOC01000014.1:0-13815 GCA_018250775.1 Helias cama
ACCACGCTGGCCAAGTGCGGGTTGGCGGACTTCACATGTCTTCGAGAACGTTATGGAGAACTCTCAGACATGCAGGTAGCCTCACGATGTTTTCCTTCACCGTTACAGCAGGTGATATTTATTCTTAAAACGCCATAACTTAGAAGCCATTGGGACCTTTCGAATGGGCTATCACCGCTGGGGGAAGTTTAGTAGGTACAATTCCCACACAACCCGATTTTCTGGTAATGATTGAAAGTCTCCCGCCCGTCACAAGGTAGGTATTATGAAATAGAGCTATTCGAAGCAGTGTTTTTCATGAAACAAACGATATAATGGGCGGTCACTTAGCCCAGATTCAAAATGGTACTAAGCACTCGCCAGGTCATTATGTCTCTTAATCGCCAGTCTTTTATGCTACAACTCTTTATATAAATAGAATCTGAATGTAAAACTGTACCTCATTATACTATGAAAGCGATTAAAACGTATTTTATCGCCTTCGCAAAGTGTGACCTGGATTCTGTAAGCATCAAGGACAGCAACCTGAAAAAATAGATTTTGCCTCTTTAAATCGTAAAAATAAGAAATAATGGAGTAAAAAGTGAAAATAAATAATAATGATCAGCCAAAAAAGGCAATAATTGACTCACTTGGTCGCTCATATGCCACAGGTCGAAGGAAAGAATCTATAGCAAGAGTATGGATAAAGCCAGGAAGTGGAAAATTTAGTGTTAATAAAAAAGATGATTTAATTTCTTATTTTAAAAGAGAATCAGTGTGTCAAATGATTAAAACGCCATTCATAGTAACTTCTATGTTAGATAGGTATGATGTGTTTGCAACTGTAAAAGGTGGAGGACTATCTGGCCAAGCAGGTGCCTTAGCTCATGGAATAAGCAGAGCTTTAAGTAGTATAAGTCAAGATCTACACTCTATATTACGCAAAGGTGGATTCCTAACTAGAGATTCACGTGTTGTTGAGCGTAAGAAATATGGTCAACATAAAGCTCGGAAAAAATGTCAGTTTTCTAAGAGATAATTGTTTTATAATGATATTTTTTTGTAAATATTACACAAGTTCTTACAAGGATTTATGATATTTTTTTCTTTTTATGACGAATTTAGTTGACTATTGGCATTAGCATAATATGCTGTTTATGTAATTTTTCAATATTAAGGTAATTTATGAGTAAAGAAGATATAGTAAACCAACTGAGTAAAGAGTGCTCTAGTCAAGGTATAGATATAACAAAAGCTAGTTTGAGTAAGCTTCATGATATTTTTATGGAAACAATCAAGAACGATCTAAATCGTAAAGGTGAAATACGTTTGCATGGAATAGGGACATTCTCTACTGCTATAAGTAAGGAAAGACAATGCCGCAATCCTCAAAATGGTGAGATTATGACTGTTCCTGAAAAGAAAAAGGTAAAGTTTAAAGCAAGTCAAACTCTTTCAAGTACTTTAAATAACAAAGAGAAAGCATCAGCTATTTAGATATTGTCATTTTCATCTTTTTAGTTACACTGTGTAAGCCATGAAATATAGCCTCGCTTATTAAAGAATGGCCTATATTAAGAGCTGAGATGTGAGGTATCTCTTTTATTCTCTTAGCATGTTTATAATTTATGCCATGCCCCGCGTGGCATTCTATTCCTAGCTTATTAATGTATTCTGCAGAGTTAGTAATAAGTTTTAATTTTTCTTCTGATGGATTATCACAGTAATTCCCCGTGTGAATTTCTATTATGTCAGGCTTTCTTTCTAGCTTCTCAAGATATTTTAGTTGATTAATATTTGGATCGATAAACAGTGAGACTTTTGTGTCAAAGCTGTGCATTTCCTCTATTATACCAGAAAGTTTACTGTGCATATTCACGATATCCAAGCCACCTTCGGTTGTTAATTCTTCTCTTTTTTCTGGTACTATACAAATCGAGTAGGGTTTTACTTCTTTTGCTATTTTGAGCATTTCTTCCGTAGCTGCAATTTCAAGGTTCAACTCAGTGCTAATGTTTTGTTTTAGATTGAATACATCCTCATCTCTGATATGCCTTCTGTCTTCTCGTAAGTGTACGGTGATAAAATCTGCTCCAGCATCAATAGCTATTCTTGCTGCTTTTAATGGATCTGGATAAGAAGCTCCACGTGCGTTGCGAAGGGTTGCAACGTGATCAATATTAACGCCCAATTTCACAATTTACCTCAAAAATTATTTATAAATTATACATATTATTAGATCTTATGCATGTCATTGTTTAATACCATAGCTGAAAGACGGAGCTAGCAATTACACCAATTCTCATTGTTGGCAAGTCAAATAAGAAACATTCAAAATTGTTTGATTGTGGAAGTGGAAAGAGAAGTAATAAATTTGCGTACACTTGCCCTTTTTTACAGTTAATCTAGTTTATAGAACTACTCGTGGTAATCCAAACAAGATTTTTTCTCATAATCAGGTTATAGTAAACGGGGAAAATTTTTCGCATCTAAAAAATTTTAGATTTAGGATTGAAATTAATAAGTGGAGTGATTATGTAGTTCATGTATTAGTAAAAGGAGGTACAACATGAGTAATATAGTTCATTTAAATAAAAACAATAATCGTGATAATTTTAGTGTAAGAGGGTTACAAAGAGCCGTTGATGACATATTTGATAGCTTCTTTACAGGATGGAACCCAGAGCTTTCTAAAAGAGGCAGTAGCCTACTACCAGTTTGTGACCTTTATGAAACAAAGGAAAGCTATTGCCTCTCATTAGAGTTACCAGGTATTCCTAAAGAAAGCATAGACATTAGTATATCTGGCGATAACTTAATAGTGAAGGGTGAAAAAACATGTGATAATGAATCAAAAGATAAGCAGTTTTACCACAAAGAAAGGTACTATGGTTCTTTCTATAGATCTATTCAACTTCCAACAAATGTAGAGCAAGATAAGGTATCTGCCAACTTTTTAGATGGGGTATTGCATGTAACCATACCTAAATCAGAGAAACACATCAAGAAGATTGATGTAAAGTAACCAGTAAGTAATAGCAGGCTTCTGACCTTGAGGCTTGCTATTTTAATATCTGTTCAGCAGAGTGGCAAAATAAGGTAAACGAGAAAAGACAACTAAATGAGTGTCATGAAAGTAGCTGATGCTGGCTTCCTTATGAAGGTGTCATCTTAGCATCCAGACACTGGTTTTTTAATTGAAAATGTTGTCTTGTTTGTGATAAATTTTGCTGGATGCCAGTGTCGAGCACTGGCATGACATTATAGAAGCTGGAATAGCTACTTGAATGACAATATTTGCTGTTTAATTTACCTTAAAAAATGAATATTCCTACAGCTACGTGTAAGCTACTTTCATGATACTCATTTACTTGTCTTTTTTGCCACTTTGCTGAACAGATATGTAAAATATAAAAAAAGGCCGTATTAACTTTAACAATTTAAAATGATTTAATGTGAAAACCATAGGCGCCAATTGTTTTTTTAACTTAAAAATAAAAGTCAAGTATCAGGAATTCTAGACATAAACCCTCTTATATGAATAAAGAGCTAGCAAAAATAAACTTATATATTTTTTGCTGAAATTTGATTATTTGGTGAAAAAACCTGCAGGTGAAGATAGATTTTGGATCCTAAAAAACCTTCATCCTCTACTATAATGAAGCCACCAGAGTCTGTCAAGTAATTTTTTATTTAAATTTGTTGCAATCTTTTTATACATTCATCTTTCCCAAGAATTACCATGATATCGATGATTCCAGGCGCATCCATTACTCCTGTTATAGGGGCGCGTAATGAGTGGTATACATCGCTCATTTTCATATTATATAACTTCGAAAATTCCTTGATTTTAGCAGATAAAAAATTCTTATTCCAATCTTCACTACCTACACTCGAAAGAAATGATACAAGTAACTTAATTATATCGAGGTTAGATTTGATAATTTGTTGAGCTTCTTCACTAAAATCAACTTGAATATAAAATTTTGCTAAATCCAATAATTCGGTCAGATAGTTTGCTCTTTTTTTCAGCTCTGTCAGTCCCTGAAGTAAATAGCCCTTTTTTTTGTCAGTTAGAGTATTTTCTCTAAGCATTAGAGTCAGAATATCTTCATTGCTCATGTTACTAATATAATGATTATTTAAATGCTCTAATTTTTTAAAATCAAGCCGTGCAGGTGAACGACCGATATTTTCCAAATTAAACCACCCTATTGCTTGCTCATCGCTAATAATCTCATCGTTGCCATGACTCCAGCCAAGTCTTAGCAAGTAATTACGCATTGCCTGTGGCAATATTCCCATCTTTTCATAATCGCAAACACTTGTAGCACCATGTCTTTTAGATAACTTATTCCCGTCTTCTCCATGAATTAGCGGTACATGTGCAAAGCGTGGGACATCAAAATCAAGAGCCTGATATATTAGTAATTGTTTGAAGGTATTAGTGAGATGATCAGAGCCACGTATAATATCGGTTATTCCGGCATCATAATCATCAATCACTACAGCAAAAATATATGTTGGAGTATTGTCAGAACGTAAGATCACTATGTCATCAAGCTGGTTGCTATTTATTTTAACTTGGCCATATATTTTATCGTCAACAACAATATCTTCTGAGTCTGGCACTTTAAAGCGAACAACAGACTTTGTACTTGACGCCGAATGAGTACACTTATGCTTATATATTTTTCCTTCTTCTCTCGCTTTTGACTTCTTTTCTGTAACTTCATCTTCAGGACAGTAACAATGATAAGCCCTACCCTTTTTCACTAAAAGATTTGCAACCTCAATATGTCGCTCTATTCTTTTTGACTGATATACTATTTCTCCATCACAGCTTATTCCAAGCCATTTTAACCCATCTATTATTGCATCAATTGCTTCTTGTGTTGAGCGTTTTCTATCGGTATCTTCAATCCTTAGTAAAAATTTGCCGCCATGACGTTTCGCATAGAGCCAACTAAATAATGCAGTACGAGCTCCTCCAATATGTAAAAACCCTGTTGGTGATGGAGCGAATCTAGTGACTATACTTGGCATATTTATCTATTGTAATAATGTAACTGATGATAGCCAAAATTTGCACTTGCAACAACGTGGAACTATTGTAAACTTAAAGGATTAATTTACATTTATTTTTAATAAACTTCGTTTTATAATTTAGTATTGGTTAAGCAGTGGGTAAATTATGATTGAAGATATAGCAAAATTGCTCTCAGATAATGAAACGAATATCAATTGGCGTTACACTGGTCCATTTGATAAAACAAGACAAATAGTAAAGGCAGATAATCTCTTGCATCTAGCTGCAAGAATACAAAACAAAAATAAATTTGTAGACATTTGCAAGAAAAACATTGCTTCTGTAACTGAGCATAATGAATATGGAAATAATCCATTTCATGAAGCAGCAATAGGTGGGATTTTGCTGCCTGCAGTAAAAGAGATTGTGCATTACTTAGAAGCAGAAGCTGATAACAAAATTACAAAAGCAGAAGAAGCTGGAGATCGGAAAGAAGTAAGCAGATTGAAAGAGGAACTCAAATGTAATAAAAAATATATTAAATATGCGCTCTGCAGTAACGGCCATGCTTTTAACAAGAAAAGGGAAACTCCTCTTTACTACTTAAATGTTCCACAAGAGAAAGAAATTAAGCAAATCGCAGACATAAAAGACAGATTTATATGTAATCCGAAGTTTCACCTGTGTTTATATATAGTAGGGGCTATAGTATGTGCTATCGCTATGTGTGTGTCTTTGTATCTTCTATTTTCGGTTTCTCAGTCCCTTGCATTGGCTTCAATAGCAACAATAGCTTCTGGAGGGTCTTCATATCTGTTATTTAAAGCATGTAATGAAGTATATGGCCTCTATAACGAAAGTACTATAGTGAAAGATCCTGATGTTATGCAACTTTTAGATAGTGGTTTAGCCCCAGTGTGAAGTATTTGCAGGCAGTAATATAGAAATTTACTTTCTTAACTTAAGAAAGTATACTTATAAGATGATAAGAAAGAAGTATAATAAAATTTTAATAGCAAACAGAGGAGAGATTGCCTGCAGGATAATCAAGACTGCGCGCAAGATGGGCATATCTTGCGTGTCTGTGTACTCAGATGCAGATGCAAATTCTGTGCATGTAAAGCAAGCAGATGAGTTAAGGTACATTGGTCCCTCTCCTGCTTACCTTAGTTACTTAAATATCGAAAAAATATGCGAAGTAGCAGTGGAAACAGGTGCCGAGGCGGTTCATCCTGGCTATGGGTTTTTAGCAGAAAACCCAGATTTTCCCCGTGCTCTGGAAAAACATAACATAGATTTCATTGGTCCAAGTGCAGAAGCAATAGAAGTTACAGCCAACAAAATAACGGCAAAAGAAGAGGCAAGAAAGGCTGGAGTAAATGTAGTGCCAGGATATATGGGTAAGATCGAAAACGCTGACCATGCATCCATGGTTGCTGAAGAAATTGGTTTTCCCGTTATGCTCAAAGCTGCATCAGGTGGTGGTGGCAAAGGAATGCGAATTGTACATTCCAAAAAAGAAATTGAACTAGCATTTATATCAGCAACAAACGAAGCAGAAAAAAGTTTTAAAGATGGTAGTATTTTTATAGAGAAATATATAGAGCTGCCAAGACATATTGAAATACAAATTATAGCAGATAAATACGGGAATGTAGTGTGTCTTGGAGAGAGAGAATGTTCGATACAGAGAAACAACCAGAAAATAATAGAAGAAACTCCAAGTCCATTTATCAGTGAAAAGGTGAGACAAAAAATGTATGCTCAATGTGTCTCCCTTGCAAAACAAGTTGGCTATTTTTCAGCAGGCACTGTCGAGTTTGTTGTTGATAAAGACCAAAACTTCTATTTTCTTGAGGTAAATACTAGATTACAAGTTGAGCACCCAGTAACAGAATTCGTAACAGGAATAGACATAGTAGAAGAAATGATTAGAATTTCCTGCGGAGAAAAATTAAGATTTGGTCAGAATGATATTAAACTCACTGGCTCTGCAATAGAAAGCAGAATTTGCGCTGAAGATCCATCAAAAAAATTTTTTCCTTCTAGCGGAAGAATAAAATATTACGATAAACCGGATGATGTAAGAATAGACGATGGAGTAGCTAGCGGTTCAGAAATCAGCATGTTCTACGACTCAATGATTGCAAAGGTGGTAACACATGGAAAAGATAGAATAGAAGCAATCAACAGAATGCAAAAAGCTTTGTCTGAGTGCTATATAGGGGGAGTAATAAACAACATAGAATTTCTAGAATCCATCTTCCATCATCCAAATTTTGTTGCAGCAAAGCTCCACACAAAATTCATTCCAAATCATTATCCCGGTGGATTTCAAGGTGACTTTATCACAGAGGAATATATTAAAATATTTATTTTTACTGTACTGTATGTTCACTTAGAAAATGAGGGGAGATATTACAGTAAGTCAGTAGATGAAGCATTTATAGTGAAAATAGATGACAATGAGTACTCCGTAAATGCAAAATATCAAGGTAACATATTAACAACAGTATATAACCACAATAAATACTCAGTGGTGGGTAAATGGAAATCAAGTTACAGATTGCTATATATAACAATTAATGACGATACCAATATAGCACTTAAAATAGAAAGGCAAGGCAGCAAATACTTCATAAGACATGCAGGTATGAAAGTTGAATGTTGTGTATTGAAACCTCATGTAGCTGAACTAAGCAAATTAATGCTAAACAACAAAACTGAAGGGATTTCAGTAGATACTGTGAAATCTCCAATATCTGGTTTATTGGTTAAATTACACGTCAATGCTGGAGATCAGGTAGAGGTAGGACAACCTCTATTTGTTGTGGAAGCAATGAAAATGGAAAATATTATATGTGCTGAATCAGAAATGGTAATAAAAAATATCTCTGTTAAAGAAGGGAAAAATGTACAGGCTGGTGATTTAGTATTAGATCTGGTTTCTTAAATAACACAAGCAGTATAAACCTGAGCCAAATAAGATAAATGAAAACATTTGATGGGCTATAGCAATAGCCATTGGTATATGCAGCAACAAAGTGACTATTCCTAGAATTACCTGAATGATGACGGAGAATAGCATAACATATAATGGTTTTATACTGGCATTTTTTATTGTGAGTATTGCTGTCAGAACTAATATCAGCAATGCCAATGCCCGGTGTATGAATTGCACTGTTACTCTATTTTCAAAGATATTTAGCCAAGCAGGCTGTAAGTAAAATAAATCTTCTGGAACAATTTGTCCATCCATCAGTGGAAAGGTATTGTAAATTAAACCAGCATTTAACCCTGCAACAAATGCACCGAAGATTATTTGTATTGTAACTAGGATTAAAATTATCCATATGCAACATGTAATGTTGCCATTAATTTTAATTATCTGTTTTGGTTTGATTTGGTAATCAAAAAATTGATATGACAATAATGCAAAAATAACCAATGCAAGCAGTAAGTGAAGTGCGAGCTTATAGTGACTAACATGAGGATTGACTACCAAACCGCTTTTTACCATATACCAACCAGCAAAAGCTTGTAAAACTCCAAATAATAGTGCTGTAGATAACCTTATTACTGCATTTTTAGGTATTCTTTTTTTTAGTGTAAAGTATATAAATGGTAAGATAAAAACTAAACCTGTCAGCCTTGCAATTAACCTGTGCACATATTCTATTAAGTATATGGTGCGAAACTCTTCCATACTCATACCATAATTAAATGCTTTATATTCAGGTGTAGCTTCATATTTTGATTTTTCTTTTAGCCAGTCTTGTTCACTCAGCGGTGGCAATGTTCCGGTAATTGGTTTCCATTCCGTGATTGACAATCCTGCTTTTGAAAGTCTGGTAAATCCACCAATTCCCACCATGCAAATCACCATGAGAGAGCAGAGAAAAAGCCAAATAGCTACAGGTTTTGCTTCCATAATCCATGCTGAGTTTTATTCCATTGCTGAGGGTGAATAACAAATTCCCACAAAGCGAGAAAAGCTGCAACGCTATGTAGTAGACTATAGACGGGAAAAAATATTGATACTATATAAAAATAAAAAGGCATTTTTTGTTGTCTGATAGCTATTATCAAAAAAATCAAGTTAATACCGTATACTATTATAAAATAATATAAGAATAATTCATTCAAAATTTGAGTCAGCACCAATGAAAGTAACAAAAAAGGAGTCGTGAAAAATATAAAAGCTGAGGAACCAACAAAAAGGTTTAATAGCAAAACTCCCTTAAGCCCAGTGTGCTTAAAAAGTAATTTTATATTTTTTAAATGAACGACATAAGTTTGCATATAACCTTTAATCCAGCGTGCTCTTTGTTTGATCCAAGCAAACACAGTAGTTGGTGATTCTTCCAATGTTTCTGAATCAATAATCCTGGTTTTATATCCCATTTGCGCAAGTCTCAAACCAAGGTCAGCGTCTTCAGTGACATTGTAAGCATCCCAAAAAAGCACTTTCTTTAAAATTTCCACTGAAAAATGGTTACTGCTACCGCCCAAAGGTATTGGCATGTTCATTTTTTGAAATCCAGGCAAAAAATATTGAAACCAGTTCGTATACTCGAGAGAAAAGAATTTTGTGAGAAAATTATAATCATAGTTGTAGTAATTTAATTTCGCCTGTACACAAGCCAACTTTTCGTCACCCTTATTAAATTCAATAAGTGCTTTTTTCAACTGCAATGGATCTGGCTTGTCATCTGCATCATATATTACCACATACTTTCCTCTAATAAAATTCATAGCATAATTGCATGACTTAGCTTTTGTTCTAGGTAAAAAATGAGGCACTTTTATTACTTCAAAATACTGTGGTAAAGTACATTTTTCTATAGCTGCCAACATTTCTTGGTCATCGCTCTCTATCACAAGCTTTACATCTAATTTTGATTTTGGATAATCCAAATTTTCAATGCTTTCAATCAATTGCTCTATAACTATGCTTTCTTTAAAAGCAGGCAACAAAATAGTATATATAGGTTCATTCATCTTATCATAATCTGCTTTTTGGTTAGAAATTTTACGCAAGCCAAAAATTTTAGTTACAAATTTGAATAAAGAACTAGAACATCCGATTATAAATATCAACATCAAAGCAAAATATGCATATTTTTTTGTCAGTGTTAAAGTCGAAATTATAACAAAAAAAGAGGAAAAAAAGATTGAACTGAGCCTAATGCTTTTAGCTGAAAAATTACGATTCTTATAATGTAAGTAGTTACTTGCGAATTCTGAAATACCAAAGTGCGAGTTAAGAAGATTTAAAATCTGTTCACTATTCGCTTTTATTAATACATATCCAATACTGTAATGAGATTCGACCCAAAGGTTGATATCTTGGCTTATGTCTTCAACCATAAAAAAAGTAGTATCATTTAATTTTTGCCAAGGAATTATATTAAACCTATAGTAGAAAAGTTTCTCTTGTTCTTTGCATAAACTAGAATCAAATTTAATTTTTTCTACATTATCAGTTTGAAGTACAGGCATTAAACTTAATGCAACTTTTTGCTCAAGTCACGTGAAAACGAAGATATAACCTCACTACTACGCTTATCATCTTTACGTTCATGCATTATTTTTTTTACAGCATCAGCAGCTATACTCGCTGTGTTAGCTTGTAAATCCCCAAGAGCTTTTTCAACTTGGTCAGTAACTTTCTTCAAATTAGAATGGGCATTTTCATCTAACGTTTGATCGAGTTGCTGTCTATTATGCTTAATAATACTATTAGCCTCATCAAGTGCTTCATTCATCATTTTGTTAACTTCTGCATCTAATTTTTTGTATTTTTCAGAAGATTTTTTGTAATACTCCAACATATCTTTTCTGAATTTTTCAGTTTCTTCACTTGAAAACTTGCTTTTGTTACGCTTATTGTTAAGTGCACTTTTTACCACTTTCTTTAGCAATTTATATGCAAAAGCAAAACCTACCAAGAAAGCAAGACTGATAATCAGTGATGTAGACATAAAAAAAACTCCTAAAATTCTTCAGATACTAAACTAGCAACAAACTCCTCTTCAATTTCAGAATTGGTCAATTTAGTGTAGTAAATCAAAGCAATACTAGTAGCTATTTGTTTTAATTCACTAATATACTGAGACTTAAATTTCACCACTTTTTCTTCAACAAGTTTGACCATTTTTTTGTCTTCCTCTTCTAATATATTCTTAACATTCGCCCTCATTTCTTCCACCTGAACAAGGGCATCATCTATGATTTTTTTTGCCTGTACTCTAGCTTGATTTAAAGCTGCGTTATACTTGGCAATCTGCTCTTCTGTGAGTCTTAAAAGGTGAATAGAACTATTAAAAGAATCTAATGTTTTCTTACTTCTGGTGTTTATTATTTTATCTAACTTTGGTAAAAATAAACAACTTACTACAAAAAAAAGTGAAGAGAAAAAAATCAAAAACCAAAAAACTTGAGAAAAGAAAGTTGAAACATCAAGCTGTGGCATCTGTTAAGCAACAAATATCAATAACACCGCAAGTAAGAACGCAAGTAACCCCATGATTTCAACCATGGCAGCACCAATATAAACGTAAGTTTTCATTTTACCTTCTGATTCAGGGTTTCTCGCAATTCCATTTAACATAGCAGAAAAGATATTAGCTATACCCAAACCAGCACCAAGCATTCCAAATACAGCTAAACCAATTGCTATAAATTTTAAACCTACTAAATCCATATATTACCTTTAACTATTTCTTTATAATATAATTGTAAAATATTCTGCAAGGAAGTCAATTACTTTACTGCATCTGACAAATATACACATGTTAATATAGTAAATATATAAGCTTGTAAAACTGCAACAAACACTTCAAACCCTATTAGGGCAATTATAAATAAAAAAGGTGCAGGAGTAAGAAATATGCTCATATTCATGACAAATCCTGCTATCACTTTGATGATCGTATGACCCGCAATCATATTTGCTGCAAGCCTTATTGATAAACTAATTGGCCTTACTAAATAAGCAAATAATTTAATAATGATGATTATAGGTGCAAGCCACGAAGGAGTTCCTTTTGGTAGTAATATGCGTAAAAATTCTACTCCCCTTTCCTTAAATCCAACAATCGTTATATAAGTAAAAACCACCATCGACAAAGTAAAAGTGACTATTACATGACTTGTAACCGTGAAACTATAAGGAAGAACACCAACTAGATTACACGATAAAATGAAAATAAATACTGTGAATATCAACGGAATGTGCTCCAAGCCTTTGCTTCCAGTATTACTTTCTATTATTGAAACAACAAAATCATATACATATTCAACTGCGGCCTGCAAATATCCTGATATTACTGCCCCTTTTCTTACTCCAAGAAGCAAAAAGAGTATTGCCAATATTACAGAAATCATCATAAAAAGAGATGAGTTGGTAAAGCTTATGTCATACCCAAATAATTTTGGTAGTTCTACTATTGTATATACTTTAAATTGTTCTAGCGGATTTAACGCCATTTTGACCCTGTATACTTAAACTGCAGCAGTAAATAAAGTATAAATTTTATAGAATAAAGTCAAGAATTAAGATTATGTAGGCTCTATGTTTGTGTATAGAGCCCTTTTTATTTATTTTACTGCTATACCGTAAGCTTTTGCCTTATTTTTGATATTTTCAGCATCTTCTTTGTTATCAGCTTGAAATTCCACTTTTACAGAAACAGATCCACCATTTTCACGATCAAATTCTATTTTATTGATAAGTAGACTTTTTTCAAAATCAAAACTAGATTTTTCTTTCAGCAAAATAGGAAATGCACCTTTTTCACTGATAATATTATAGTCAGAGAGTTTCAAAGACGTAGACCGATCAGTCTTACCTGAATCTTCATCTAGATTTGAAGTATAATCATAATCCATAGTCACATTGTCAGATCCTGTAACATTTAGTGACGTATCTTCACCTAGTGACTTAAATTCATCATTAAAATAAATAGAGGAATGCAAGCTAAAATCATCAAATTCACTTGGATTCATGAGAAATTCCATATTGATTAAGTTACTCATATTACTACCTATAGTAAAAATGTTCATTGTAGCATTACTATGTTAAAAAAGACATAATTATAGTTAGCTACCAACTTTACTTTAAATTCTTGACTTAATATCTTATTTTAACTATAATTTAATTTTAATATGAGGCAATTATGAACGAAATAGATTTTACTAATCCACCTTTAAATTTAGAACAGGAATGTGGCAACGGTTATGTCAAGTTTACAGATTATTCTGCTAATCCAGACACTGGTCTTTTCCACATGGCAGGTGAAATGCTAGATGAAAGCCATGATATTATAGGAAATTTCACCGGCGATGCTTACATTTATAATTTCCATATAGATGATCACAATATGAATATTCAACTCTGCATGGAGATGGATTATAAAGGTGATATAAAGAAAATTCTTTCTTTGTAGAAAAAGTAGGCTTCTCTTTCGTTTTTTACAATAGAGAAGCTACTCTCTACAACAAGCTTTAAAATCATTATATTTTACATTACAATAACTTTTTTATTTCCTGTTAAATAAATGAAGTTCACATTATCTTGGTTATTGGAGTATTTGGAAACCAATGCTAGTTTAGAGGAAATTACTGATAAATTAACTCACATAGGGTTGGAAGTAGAGAATGTGATCGACAATTCCAGATTGGCCGGGTTTGTTGTTGCAGAAGTATTAGAAGTCGCACCTCATCCAAATGCTGATAAATTAAAATTATGTAGAGTAAATGATGGAAGTAAAGTTCTGCAGATAGTCTGCGGAGCAAAAAAT
>DWOC01000015.1:0-13768 GCA_018250775.1 Helias cama
GAACTATAATTGTGCCAAATTTTAAGCTCCTGCGTCCGCGCAATTTTTGTAACAAGGAGTCATAAGTTTTTGCATCACATATTAATATATAGATTATACATCTTAGAAAAGTACGGTGAGAGAAAGGTTTAGATACTAGTTGTTAGGATTCTAGGACTGCTAGGATTCCCAGCGGGACATAAGTTTGAATGATGAGTAAGAATTTATGTTTCTAGTGTGGGTGTATTTACCTGTCTTGTGTGTACCTACTGTAGGACTTATAGGAGCGAGGAGTTTTTTATTGACATAAGAAAACAAACACCTAAAAATCAAACCTGCTTTTTGAAGGTCGAAGTCTCGAAGATCAAACAAACCTTTAAAGGTTTAATGAAGATTTTAAAAGTTGCATCAATATAATTACTGTGAAGTAAGCATAGTCAGACGTACCTATATTCTGCCTATGGGTATAAACACAAAATTGCAAACTCAAAAGCAACCTAATAAATGTTATGAAAATCGGCTAAAACGTAATGGATGATCAAAAAATGTTAAGACACAAAATATAGCGCCAAATATCTACTTTAAACTTCGAGATTTCAAAAAAATGTAGGTAGGTACGTAACTTTACTTTATAACATAACCCCTAAGCGGTCGGGTAAACATAATAAAGATTTTGCGTTTCATTTGCTACAAATATAAATGCTACTGAAAACTATTTTGATTAAAATATGCATAAGAAGATTTTCTAGACTAGGCCTTTAAGTCTAACCCACAGCGTTACGTCACATCAACGACTCTATACTGTTAATAATGGTCCTGCGTTCAATTTGCAGATATATTAAAATAAATGTGTTTTCTCGAGTGTTGTGTTACCTCGTTTTGTTTTTAGGCCCTAAGTTGAACGTATTTAATTAAAAATATTATTTCGTCGAAACATTTTTCCTACTTGCTCGTAGCCTAGGCTTATTCGTAGACGCTTGATATTGTAAAACTCATAAACTTATGTTAGGCATTATTTTAGTATTCAGTATATGTTTGATTACATGTACCTCTTAGAGCCATTATAGCTCACCCAGGGCGCGTATGAAGCCCACTGAATTTTCCAAGTTGCAATTTGTCGTTTGTTATTGTTTGTCGAAAGCTTGTTTTTTGTCGCTTTACGGCCACCGGCCAAGTACGAGCTGCGATGGCTCTAACAGAAAAAAACTTGTAGTTTATAGTCAGAACATTATTTGGAAAGATTGTAAGCGTACGTGAAATCGCTTGTCAATAACATAAGTAACTACATAACGTAAAAAATCATGAGAACTTTTAAATTTAACTTAGCCGAGATGCTTACGTACTGAATTAAAATATATATAAATAAGTTATAACAAGAAATCAATTGTCAAAAACTCCTTAAGAATGATTCTCCATGTGGCCTCTAATTGTTTTAAGACAAAAGCAAATTTGTTAAAATTTCACTATAATAAAATATGTAGGCACCTATTTTGTGTGTTGCTATTAATAAATGTATGCTTATGTACACGTTGTATTTATTTAAAAAGGGACTTTCTATTTGTGCATCCAATTCATTATATTTTACTTACAAATAGAGTTAAAAATATTTTTAAACAAAAACACACCCATAAAATAGCAATCTTAGATTGAACGTCATTTTAAAATTATTTAATGAAATATTTTAAAATTATAACACTATTTCTGCAATGTAATTTTTAATTTCTAATTTTTAAATTTACATGAAGATAAGCAGGAATTCCTCCTTTATACTTGTTCTACAGTCCCTTCCCCTGGGAAGCAAGGGGAGAACGGATCAACTTCAACACTCATCCGGCCCAATTGCCAACCTCACCTGCTCGCGCCAGCCCAGTAATGGCGGTGGGTCCAGCGTGGCCCACGGTGCTCCCTGCTAGATAACCGACGAGGCTCTGGCGACCGAAATGTGGCGGTATAACCACACTCCTGGCGGTATACGGTCAGGAAGGACTGAAATTGCCTTGGGGCTAAATATCCCTAAAATAACACAAGAATCAGCTAATTATACATATGGATCCCAAAATATCAATTATGCTTACATTCATAAATAGAGGCATTTCATAATTCTTCAAATTAATTCTTCATATTAAGCTGCTAGACTAACTAGAAAATACAGCACTTTAAAGTGAAGAAAATTCTTCGCAGTCAGCAAACTCCATGGAGTGATAAAACTCTTCAGCTGTCTAGGCAATTCGTATTTTTATAAAATACTTCAGGAATAGAGGCACCTTGGTAAAGTAATGACATTCTGCAGCACCCGACCCACTTCGGCATAATAATAAAACGGATCAATAGCGGACTCAACTTGGCGATGGCGCTCCTCGTCTCAGCGCGGTAAACGCACATCATGTGGTCGACTCGGCATGGTGCAGTACCGAAACTCTTTTGCAGCCGAAGTGAAAACGTCGTTAAACAGCAGTGAAGAGATGAAAATCTTCAGAACAGGACGGTGAAGTGTCTACTTCAAAAAGAGTTACTGCAAAAGAGTTTCTCTGAACTCTTTTGCACAGAAACTTTTCACCTAGGAGAAAGGATAAAAATCTTCAGTGGCCGAACCAGCTCGGTGAAATATAGAAACTCTTTTGCAGCCGACGCACCTAAGAGAAAGGATAAAAGTCTTCAGTGGTTGGCCCGGCTCGGTGAAATAAAAAAACTCTTTTGCAGCCGATGCACCTAGGTGAAAGGATAAAGATAAAAATCTAATATAGTTTTGATTCTGACGTTAGGCTTATTTTAAACCTAAGAAAGTCTGTGATTTTTGTCAATGCAAAAGAACTATCGAGAGCTATTAAATGTGTTTTAACAAAGCTAGTAGCAGTAACAGTAATAAATGATTTTAAGCCTTCATGTAAGACACATATAACCATAATGTTAGATCGTACTTACTCCTCTTTCGGAATATTTTTTATAATACTATGAGCGATAAATATAAGCAAACATTCGGCCAATAAGTAAGAAATGGTATGGTACACATTCGCCTAGTAAGTATGTCATAACGAAAAAAATACCAGTAGTAAGTGTAGAAAAGATTATCTTTTCGAAACTAATAAATACGAGTACGTACGTATCAGAAGTAGTACCTACTGATTCTTCTATTTTTCTTATCTTATCTTCGTCTTTTCAGCCAAACACTTTAATTGCCTAATTATGCAAAAAACAATAACAATAAAGGAGGATCCTGTTGGAGGGTTGACGTGGGCGTCTATGGGCTGCAGTGACCATTGAACATCGAGGCCTGTATTGCTGTTTGCATTAACAATAAAATATCGCAACTTTTTCAGTACTTAAACTAATTAAAATAAATATTTATAATGATTTACTTTCATATTTCATAAATTTAACCACAAATTGTCTAAAATAACTCCACAAATTATTATTATTTTATTAGGGTTATTATACCCAATATAATTAAAATTAAATAGCTTAATATTAAAAAGGTGTACCCAACTAATGATTTTTGTATAGTTTTCAGTGAAAATAATGTGCGTTCGTGTCTTGCAATGACCGCTAAACATGCCCGTTTGCTCCACTTTGAAACGACTGTTCTAAATTGGTCAATTCATGTCAAATGATCACTGCAACCTACAAACACCCACGCCCGACCTCAAATAGGATAAGATATGTGTATTAGTAATGAAATAGACTACAAGACTACGGCTTATTAAAAAGAGTTTCTCCGGCAAACCCCCAACAGGGAGGTCCCTGTCGAAACACAAAACATGACGAACATTCTGTGTCAAATTGTTAAGAAGGCGGTGGTTAAGTCCTTCCCTGGGCGAGCTATATGGATTCTACCACTTAAAATTTCTTTTTAGAAAATAATTGAAAATAGTGGTAAATTTATTTTACCCCCTAGAAATTAAGAACAGGGTTGTTGTCACACATTCCATAGCCTAAATTACTGTGCGTACTTATAACTGTACTATAATTATACATATTCAATAATTTACGCGCGCGAAAACTAGTAGTAAATAAATTAATCTACGCATTTAATGCATTTATTTAAGTTAAATTTTAGCAAATAGAGTGGATTAGTGTCAAATTCCATTAATATAATAAGTATTCAGGCCCAAGGCGATAATTTATAACTACTGAATAGATACCTGCTTAAGATAGTAATTAAGACTACATGTACGAATATATTAATATTTAAACTGTGCAAAAGACATCATCAACTAGAATAATATTTATGTAGTGCAGTAGTATTGTTCGGGATTTGATTCCCCATAACTATATTCGTGTGGCAGACAAGATTTCACTGCGTGCCTGTGTATATTTAAAGTATGTGTCATTGTGAGCAGAAAATGTTTTAAGAAAGTTATTATTAGATACAAGTAACCTTTCGATATTAAAACATTAAACTTGGCTCTCATTCTTCACACTATAGCACTATTTCTTCTTTTCTTATACTTTCTAGCTTCACACTATAACTCTATTTCTTCTTTTTCTTATACTTTCTAGCTTCACACTATAGCACTCTATTTCTTCTTTTTCTCTTTTCGCTTGAACTCCTAAACCAATTGCGTATTTCTCTACTTATGTACAACTTGTAAACTTCTTTCGTGCACAATAAAGTGTTTTAATATTATTAAACTTACTTGAACTACGTTGAACTATGACAATAACATAGTCTGTATAACCATAGATTTCAATACTTACATTAATAATTATATATAATGTATGATTAATTTTACTATCATAAAAAATGTTTACGAATACTCACTAATCAATAGATGAAAAAATATTACTGCTGTAGAATTTTAAAATAGTAAAGTAAAATTTCCATTCCCTATGATAGACTGTCTGTCTGTACATTCATATTTAAACTGGCATCTGTCGGGAGCTGAATAAATTTAACTAGTATAGTATAGTTTATATATAGTAGTAGGTAATTACAGATGTAAATAAAATTATGTTAGTTAAATAGCAAACTTAAGTGTTTCGGGTTCGATTCCCAATAACAATATTTGTGTGGCGGACAAGATAATTCTGTCAGTCTGTATATATCTATATTAACATTACGTTGGACAGGCTCACGGATAGTAGGTATTAACGCGTTAAAAACGTAGTCCATGTATATTGTATTAGTATGTTAAGTTATTTTGATTTTAAGTTAAAGTTAACAATGATCAGGGTTCGATTCTCCGTGACTATATTCGTGTGATAGATAAGATCTTACTGTCTATCTGTACATTAATATTGTTAGTGTGTCCAAATATTATCATGGAATAGTAGGTATCAATTAATATTAATATAAATATAAATAAGTGCACAGTAAATTAAGCAAATAGTTATGTTAAAACCTATGGTAATCGACAAGAGTTGTCTCTATCTCTTCCTTCAGATCAGTACCTGTAGTATCCATAGAAAAAATAATTAAAAAGAACGGCTGTGTGGGCGGGGCGAGACTACCCTAATATGCCTAAGCGGGGTCAATCACGTTTAATTTTACATATTAATAATGTCAAAATAGTACGTCGTTTTTCGTAGTGATTATTTATCGGTCAAAATTCAGTATCTATATACCAAACGAGGGATTTTTAAGCCTGTTATAACAAAGTTGATGTTTCCCAAATTAATTCTTAAATAAAGCGTAGCCTGCGCTGAGTTCGGAACAAAAGCTTTATCATTTCCGCTCTATTAATTCTTATTTCTGTGGTAGTAGGTATCTCTTCAAAATCTGCACTGAAGTAGCGTGGACGGATCTGATTTGCCGCCTTCTCATTTTTATTGTAAAACGTTCCACGTTTTGAATAGAGTAAAAGCTAAGAGGTAATAAAATTAAATTAGGCATTAATTCAGGTAAGTGTTTATAAGAGAGGGGTTCGATTCCCTATAACAATATTATTGTGGCAGACATAGAAGAATATACTGTCTGTCTGTACATAACAAACATGATCCTTAAACCCTAATAATGAATAAAGTAAATTTCGATAAACGTTTAACGTTTATTTATGAATGGTAAATTTATTAGATGTTTAGATCAATGTATATTTACCTATCTATGTATCAGCCTATTGTAACCCACTGCTACGCGTATGTAGATATTTTTAAGAGTAGGTACTTCAACAGGACTCAGTTATTGGTAGTTTGTGTAAATTTTAGGACTAGAATAGGATATTTAATGTTGTAGATGAAAAAAAGAAAAAATTACAAAAAAATGTTAAACCTGCATAAAATTATAAATATGTTATTGGCAAGAAATCGGTGTTGATCGATCAAAAGTATGTGGATAGTGCATTACGTTTTGCAGCGAGTTCTTTATTATAAAGTAGAGGGCTAGAAGTCAATTAAGATACTTTTAATCAACTGGCAAAAACGCATAGTCTTCATACATTTTGTATGTTGAATATAAATGATGACGGCATAATTCTGTTAGCTAACTGTAGTAAGTAATAAGTAATGACTACAATATATATTATATTGGTTAGGAGCAATTCAAATGGCGTCATCATCCAAATTGATAACTACGAGTATCTACTCTGAACCATTCAAAACGATACGTTTTCACCCGTTATTAAGGTAAAAGCTTAATACTGATTTTTATATTTTTCGCCTAGGGGTGGATTACTTGCAGCCGTATTCTTTCATGAGTAAGCCGTTGGAGCTTGCCTGCAAATTTATTTTATCCCTAAACTCATAAGCCGCTAAAAAGCAGTATACTTTTATGCCTTATGTTTCACTAATTCTATTAAAAGCCTTGAATAAGCTCTTTCTTGTTCGACAGCTGTCTTTGACATAACTTAAAATAAAATGACCTAAGTGATGTGTCTAAGTTACATGTCGTAATAATTTAAAATTTTTCGTATTTAAATAAAAACACTCTTCATTAATAAATGTTACTTCCAGTTTTCGAATACAAACGTAGTCTTCAAAATTTAATAAATGCAGAATTTGAGGTAATTTTTGAAGTGTAACGGTCTATCATTATGGTTTTATGTGTCCAAGTAAGATTTAATTTTACAATAATATTTTGCGATGTTTATAATTTAATTTATTAATATTAATTGTCCTGCTCCTGCTTTTATCTATTGATACAAATGTATGCTTACATATATATTTATAATGTTTTTAATTTAAGAAGGGACTTTTCGTTTTTAGTGCAACTTTAAAATACAAGCACTTACACAACTTAGTTAATAACGTTTAGCTATCTCCTTAACTTATCTTTACTGTACCTACTTATTAAGTAAATGTATTTTAAAACGCCACTTTTAAACTCATGTTAACAGTCTCAGTTAATTGATTTAATTTAATACGTACACTTTATATTCATGTATTATTATTTTTTCTCATAATTTCAGCTTTTCTGTTAGTCAGTCAGTAGAGTCCAATTAACCCTTTACTATTTAAATGTCAACGAAACTGTCCCTTTCTTTGGGGAGTAAGGGGAGAACGGATTTATTACGCATCCGGCCCAACTGCCAACCTCACCTGCTCGCGCCATTCCAGTAATTTCTGGCGGCGGGTCCAGCGTGGCCCGCGGTGCTCCCTGCTAGATAACCGACGAGGCTCTGGCGACCGAACCGTGGCGGTATAACCACACTATTGATCGTATCTGGTCAAGAGCGGCTAAAATTGCCTTGGGACTAAATATCCCTAAATTAAAAGAGGGACAGTCAGCTAAATAAGTATTGGATTTTAATTATTGTCAATCGGAATATTAACTTTGCTTAAATTGAGTTATAAAGGAATGTTTCTCCGACAACACCAAAGAACTAAACCAAACTATGCTAAACCAAAAATCGTATCAAACAACTGGATTTCACTATTTGTGTAAGAATATTTTCAACATACTGAACTGAATACTAGAAAAAGCACCGTAACTTCAAAGGAAGTTCTTAAGCCGACCCGACACGGTGGGGTCAACAAATACTTTTGCAGCCGACGCACTTCCGTGAAATCATAACTCTGTAAATAAAACTCCTCAATAGTCGACGAACGTTGGTGACGAAATTAAAATGTTCAGTGATCAGCACGATCACTGAATATCGATGAAAATCTGGCATGGTACAACGATGCACCTCTTCCGCAGCCGACGCACCTCGATAGAGCGGTCAAAATCTTCCGTAGCTGACGCACCTTGATAGAGCGGTCAAAATCTTCCGTAGCTGACGCACCTCGATAGAGCGGTCAAAATCTTCCGTAGCTGACGCACCTCGATAGAGCGGTCAAAATCTTCCGTAGCTGACGCACTTCGGTGAAATGATGTGACGATTTAGAACTCAATCCAGCATGTTGCAATGAAGAAACTCTTCTGCAGTAAACGCACCTGGGTAAAGCGATGAAATTCTTCAGTGTTCAGTGAAATTCTACGGCAAATGACACATCAGTGAAGTGATAAAAAATTCTTCTTCTTGCGGTAATTTTCGGTACACAAATGTTCTGTTGACAACTTTTAAACGCGCTTTTAAACTAAGTTAAATACTGGTGAATGTAAAACATTTAACTTCCTACTGTGGAATCCGAAAGCCGTGTGTGTGAATTGTCCCACAATATTTATTTATTTATTTATTTTATTTATAACTTATTTTAAGCCGCCATCTAAGACACATATACTCATAATGTGAGTATACAATGATAATTTTTGGGGTTGAAAGTTAAGGGATTGCAGTGATGCTTAACATAACTTTTAAACATCTTTTGTGTCTACATTTGTGTCTATTTTGCGTAATCTAAACAATTTTTGGTTTATAGGTGAGATATTTTATTGATATACAGTTAGTTCTCTTAGATACTTTACAAGATATATAAAACTGTATGGTTACGTCAGTAGAAAGCGTCAAAGAATATTGTAGGCTACTATTACTATAGATGTCAATATTCTTTTAAAGTACAACATAATTATAAGTAGAAATATTATGTCCTGACTTCTATGAGAGTGTCATGGGTACCTAATGACATTATTAAAATAACAAATTAGTGGACCTTAAAGCCAAAAATAATGATGTGAGTGATGATGTTATATGAGTTGCGCGTGAGAGGTAATTGTTGTATTGTATGATATCAAAATTATTTAATGAGCTACCGCGTCACTTGTGAATTTCAATTATTATCGCTATGTTGTTTTGAAATTTTAACAATTATTTTAATTGTTTCGGTAACTTTGACCTTCAAATAACGCTATTTTACCTTTAAATTTAACGTCACAAGAATAAAATAGAATCTGAAAATGGGGTTTGGCTAAAAAAATATGATTGGATATTGGACAACTGTAACGTGGCTCATTTTTCAAAAGTCTTTAGTAATCTATCTACGATCCGCAAAACAAATTAAGATAATTTGTAATAACTTCATTTGTTTTTTCAAAAATATATTGTAGATACATTAATTATATTGTCTATAGCGTATTTCGGTTAAATTGTAGTTTATAGAAAGTTTGGGGTTCGATTCCCCTTAACTATATTTGTGTGGCAGACAAGAACATGCTGTCTCCCTGTACATTTAATCTATACCATGGGCAAAGGTAACTGCAGTTGTAAATACGTTAATGGAGAATTAAATGCATTACTAATTTAAACAAGTATAATAAAAATACAAGCCCAAGGCTATTAAAATAAGAATTTATTATAAACATTAGATATATTATGTAATAATCATGTAAATTAATTTCATACAAATACCCTTTGTATTCCAATGGGGACTTCCAAAGGCCACAACGTTGAATATACACCAGATAATTAGCTCACAAACATTGAACCTGATTTGCCAAATCACCCTGGGTACATAGCATTCAAAAACTTACGCGAATCCTTTTAATCAAAATGGATGTTGTGCTCAGATGGCCGCCAATCAGCAGTCGCGGCGAATATTTTAACGATGTTATATTGCACACAACCCGGCATCCATTGCCAAAAAAGAAAAGCAAATTTTGAAAAGCTTATAACTTTCTATGGTATCTCAAATAATTTGTAATTTAATTTAAAGATAGAAAGCTCCTAATGAAAGACCCCTTATATTCCAGTGATCGACAGGGCCGGACTGTCCGTTGTTGGTACATAAATATATTAATAAAAACTTCATATCATTATGCAAAAAACATATTTTATTACAACTATACAACTTAAAAAATGGATTGTTTGGGGTTCGATTCCACATGACTATATTTTTGTGGCAGACAAGATAATTCTGTCTGTTTGTATATAACCATTTATACTGCGTCGTACCATGACATACACCGTAGGTATTAAAAGTTATTAGTTACATAATTATATTGTTAATAGTATTAATAATAGATTAATACTTAATAATAGTTTATAGTTGGTAGAGTAATTAATGACGATTCGACTCTGCACAATTATTTTTGTGTGGCAGAAAAGATGTGATAGTATAATCTTTTGTGGCACAAGTGGAAAATAGTTGTGTCTGTCTGTAGTCTGTATGTTATACATGTATCTATTCAAATTATGTTGCATTACGAACTATTGTCATGAAAGTAATAACTATACAATTTAGTGACTATTTAGATGTATAATTTATATTACTACACTAAAATAGTAAATTTGAAATTTTGGGGTTCGACTCTCCATAACTATTTTCGTGTGGCAGACAAGATTATACCTACTGTCTGTCTGTATATAAATATTGGATCTGTGTTTTATGAGAACCGGAATAT
Source organism: Helias cama (assembly GCA_018250775.1). Classification (NCBI taxonomy): domain Eukaryota; kingdom Metazoa; phylum Arthropoda; class Insecta; order Lepidoptera; family Hesperiidae; genus Helias; species Helias cama. Next base: position 10,631 of record DWOC01000015.1, read on the forward strand.
CTAACACTTTAAGTAATTAGATAATATATTTATAATTAATGTAAACAGTAAAATAGTAAACTTACATTTTTGGGGTTCGATTCCCCATATACATATTCGTGTGGCAGGCAAGTTCATACTGTCTGTCTGTATATAATATCTAACTATTCAAATCCGAAACTGTTTACTAACACTAAGGGGGCAATCAATTAGATATATAATTAAAATATATTTAATTATTGTAGTCAACCAAACAATGTTTCGGGTTCAATTCCCAATAACGATATTTGTGTGATGGACAAGATAATTCTGTCTATCTGTACATTATTATTAGATCAGATCGGGCCCAAGGCTAGGAAATATTTTTAATATAGCGTAATTATGTTTAAGTATTATTGCATTATGAACTAATTATTTAAGTTTACGTTAACAATGTTCAGGGTTCGATTCCCCGTAACTGTATTCGTGTGATAGATAAGATCATAATATCTATCTATCTGTACATTACTATTAAATTGAATGAAACCGAATGAAATACATTAGTTATATTAGATACATAATATTATTAACTAAGTTATTAGTATATTAAGTTATTAGTTAAATTTTAGGTGCGCATAGTTGATCCACAGTGAGGCAATTGCGGTCATTCCCTGGATAGGTGACCGCTGCACTGTTCTTACAAGAAGTAGGCCTTGTGATGGACCAACGCTGGCCAAGTGCGGACTGGTGGACTTCTCATTCCATTAAAAACATTATGGTAAACTCGCAGATATTCAGATTTCCTCGCATTTTTTCCTTCACCATCATAGAGACATTAATGCTTAAAAATTACATAAATTATAAGCCATTGATACGTGTTACTAGGATTTAAACCCAGAGATCTCGATAAGAGACCAAATTCTCAGCCACTAGGCTGGTGGCTATATTTTCCGGTTATCAAGAAGAATCCCATAAAGCCTTTTCGAAGAAATGTTTGGAGATTAAAAGACGTTCGTTACTAACTGGTCATTAGCTTGTACTCGTATCTCCACGTCGTCATTGAAGACCACCACCATGGCCCACGTCTGTTTAGTTTTGAAAAGTTAATAGGTAATAAGTAATGTTAAGTTCAAATGAAACAAATGAATTCATTCATTAATTCGTTTATTTGTTTCATTTCATGTTAAGTTAACTAAGTTTAAGTTAAATTGTAGTAAGAAGGGGTTCGATTCCCCGCTACAATATTATTGTGGCAGGCAAGAAAAAATATACTGTCTGTCTGTGCATTACTAACAAGCAGAGCAATACAAGTATTACCGATAGTAGGTATCAATAAAGCACTGGAAATTAAATGAAGCAATTTCGATAATAATAATAATAATAATAATTCTTTATTTGCAAGAACACGGTAATACAAAAAGATGGTTAAAGAGGACAATATGTCACTAGTCCAGCATGTTCTGCCTTTACAGGCATGCAAAATGTTGTTACATATACCACTATGAACAGTCATTTGTTGAATAATTTAAAAAATATATATATAAGTAAACTATAAGTAGGTCGCTGATAAATGCTATTTTGAGTATCTCTCACATTTGAAATGAAACCTATAGTATAGGCTAAATCATTAGGTTACATTATTTATAAATTATGTAAATTTTAAGTCAAAATTCACACATTCACAGGTCACAAAAACCAATGGTCGGATATTCATGTAACTTAGTATTGGGCCAACATATGAAATGGAATGAAATAATTTTTATTCATCATAAAGGTATGTACATACACTTGATGAAGTAAGTATGTATGTGTCGCGCCGGCCAATTTTTTAAAAATGAAATAACTTATCTTTAAATTTGACTGTAAGAATTTTCATGAAAGTTACTTATTGTCCCCATATGTATTCCCCATAGTTAGATTCCTGCTAGTGTTCTAGTGATTAGCGGCTCTAACTAATAAGCTCCGGAGGTCGTGGATTCAATCCACCCTTGGCAATTGTCTTAGAAACACAAATCTTCGTTCTGTATCTGGCTGTTAATTAGCGAAATAAATATATATTAAAAAAAAATATATATGTTAATCAGCTATCTGACAACTATGGCAGAGGCTCATCGCCTACTTTGGAAGCACAAGTCGCGTGTGTGAGTTGTTCCGCAATATATATTTATATTTATCTTACGTAAAATACAAAGCAAATACATTGCAAACAGTTTCACACAATATAACCAATGATTGCCTAATTCTGTTCACAGTGGCCTTGGGCCTCTCCGTCAAGGCCCCTTCGTTTTAAGGTCCATAAGACGGAAGGTCCAAGTGTTATTACTTCCTGGGCTAGGTCGGAGCTTCATAAACAGCCCCTTTACGATGATACTCGATTAGGGCAAGACACTGAAGAGAATATTTTGTGAATATTTTATCGATTGAATTGATTTTCTTAGTGGTGTTTCACGAAATTTGTGTAATATCAGCAGTTATTGAGTTTTGGCCATTGAGGTATTTTACGAAGTGGTCCAGATGGAGATAGCTTCAGGTGCATCAGAAACCTTTAAATTATAATTGCATTTTTATCTGTGACCTTTTGAACTTAATATTTAAAGTAGAAAAATGGAAAAGCCACTTACCCTGCGCCATACCGCTCAGTTATGATTTGCAACCATAGACAAAAGAATTATATAAGTACTCGTAGAACGGCTGTGTGCGGGGCGAGCATACCCCCGGTACAAATATAATATAGTGGTAGATACTTAACGTAATAAAACAAAAAAATATGTCGTTTTGCGATAATTACTTGGTCGTCAACAAGTACATAGTACTTGGTAGGTCCAACAACTCGCAATTAGCAAACGTTGTAATATGATACATTCTTTTGAAAGGATTATCTTTTGAAAGACCCGACCCTGGTCACTATGGACAGACGTCATGTTACAAAAGGCCCGTTTCATTTCCTTAAGAAATCCTAAACTTTCTGAACATCACACGATTGCTCCAATTTCCCTCGACAAATGAAAAGGCAACGGCCTGGGAGTAATGACGCGAAGATGTGAATGTTGTCTTTACGCCTTTCCGGGATCTGGCCTTGGACGCGTGTGGCCTTGGTCACAGATTGTAACCTATTTACGTAAATTGTGACAACTCACACATCTGTTTTTTTAATTCCGAAGGCGGTGAGCCTGTATTATG
>DWOC01000016.1:0-13622 GCA_018250775.1 Helias cama
AATGGAATAACGATGGGATCCCATCGTTATTCCATTGTTACAGCTAATGGGGCTGGTTTATAAGTAGCCTTAGAGTCGACTAATGACTACCAGTATTGTTTGTAGTATATGAGACAGGCAGACTACATTTAAATAATTTAAATCAAATGGTATCGTTTATAGAAGTGAGTGATGACAACATTGATAGTAATGGATGAATAGATGGTGAAGAAGGAAGGTGTAGGCTGCTTGTGATAACTGAAAATAAAATTAATAGACGGTAATTATCCACTAGCTGTGCCCCGCGGTTTCACCTGATCATAATTTGAAAGAAATCACTGAGATCTTCTTGAATGATACCATTTAACTCTGCAAGTCGAACAGCCGTTCGGAAAATCTATGTATCTATAAAACCTTTTAAACCCATTGCTGGCCACAATACTCCTAATCAATACCACTTTACGGTCCTGTGCCTTAAACCGAAAAAATGCATTGGTTAAAAAAATTGAAATTATATTTGTCAATTGCCATGTAGTTGTCGTTTTTTGTGCAATAATATTGTATACGACCGAATTGGTTATTCCGGATACACTGCATAAAGAATCCGTAGAATTTACAGCCAAATCTTCGAAACGGACATTAAAACGAGGTCTCCTTACCATTACATCACTTTAAAACCCGGTCTGATTCATTGTTTATTATTGTTGGACTTAATAGGGACATAATATTGCACAACGGCCGGCGTGCGTGTCCGCCCCATACAGGCTATACGTTACCGCTATGGAGGTCCTGGCGACGTAAGTTAGTGACTCACTGAAAGTGAAAGCGCCATATATCTGCCAGCTGAATGGGTAGTAAAGTTCACTTCAATGACTTTACTAGATCTAATGTGTTAGAACAGGGTTTTCACAGTACACGCACAACTAGGGGTACGCGATAAAAATTTCGGTTGCGGTTACGCTGCATTATTTTTTTAAACATCTAGTTACGTTTTTTTAAATACACGCCCATTATATATTGTTTTTGCTCTATTATATAATGCTAAACAATGTTGTTGGTTTTTTTATTATATTCAGTGAGTATTTTAAAGGAGTTCGCCGTGCTCTGGAAAGTCTAATAAGTTTGCGTGAAACAGGGAATTTGAGAGGTCAAAAAATCGTACGTTAGGACATTTACTTAATAAACAGTGTAATGTTGCATTGTACCTCATTTATTAACTAAATTATTTATGTGTGCAGCTCTATACGCTACTTAAAAAGGAAACTGATACTTATGTTTGCTCCGTATATATGTTCTACTGACTTGACTCCAAAACGATCTGTAGCAATCCACGATTAGTTCTTCACGAATAGCCTATGACATGTGATTTAAAAAAGCATAAAACTTTATAAAAGAGGTATATCTTTTAAGAGACACTGACAACACACTGGCATCCTCCCTGGAGTCATTCGTGTCATGCGTGTGGTCACTTACATAAAGGAGTCTGTTTAAGTTTATCCAGCCATATTAATTCTTTCTCGTATCCATTTATAATCATAGACAAAATAGAGATCCATAACGGCTCTGTTCTTCGACGGCCTTCGATTTCGAAAGTGTTTGGCCCATCTGCAGCAGAAAACTTAATGAAGAGACCCAGTTCTTTTGCTGTAGCCGTGAAGAAAAATGTCGTGCCAAAACCTGCATAACCATATGTTGAGTCTAAAAACCCTCAGTAGGCTAGCCCGATGGATTAAGGCCTACACCCTTTTTGACTCACTCTAAGAGGAGAACGTACCCTGCAATGAGTGCCACACTGTAATCCACTACTGGGGTCAGAAGTCGTGCTAAAACTTATTACATACTAGGAGGTGCCCGCTATTTCCATCGCGTGGACGTCAGTGGAGTCTAACTTTTTTGTTTATCCGGCCGATTAGAATGAAACATATATTATTATTATTATGGGACCTGCCACACTATGTCAATAAAAACCACAAATAAATCAGTCAAGCTCTTTCGGATATTAGCATTTTTAAATTATAGGTTTTACATCATATAAAAAGTCAATATTAAATGAAATTATTATGATACTTATACATACATATTCCAGAGCGGACATACCCCAAACGTCACATCCGCATAGTGATACTATACCTTGGTGATTATAATAATGCGTCTCTGAAGGGTGTAATTCACAACTCTTTACTTTTAAGGTAAACACCTTAAAACCAACAACCAGTTATCTGTTCTCAGATAGGACTCGTTTATTTAAGTACATACTACCTTGTTGTATTACTTTATTGAAAATAAACATTATGATATATCTATGATCGAACGAGAGATGAAAGTTATCTTACAAGTAATTGACAATTCGGATGATAGGTATGTGTAACCTACCTACTGACTTCCATTTAGGCGTTTTACGTGAAAAGTACCATTATACACCTACATTCTCATAATTTGGTTATTGTTGAATACTTAATACAAACAAATAGTTGAAAATGAAAAAAAAGTAAGAATACTAACAATTACAACATATTGTTACAGTACATATAACTATCTAAGACTATAGAACAGTTTGAATAAAACTTTACTATTTCGGTTACATTAGGTTACATTAGGAACGTAGATAACGGAATAAAATATTATAATAATATACCTAAGATTATTAATTGTCTACCTTCTCTCTCTTCTCTACAAGGAGACGAGAAAAGGAGAGTGGGATGAGAGGAATGAGAGGCCTTAGTCGACCACGCTTGCAATTGCGGGTTAGTGGACTGCACATGTCTTTCGAGAACTCTCAGACATGCAGGTTGCTTCACGATGTTTTCCTTCACCGTTATAGCAGGTGATATTTATTCCTAAAATGCTCATAACTTTCAAGTATTTGGCACCATGTACATGGTGCCACTGTGATTTAAACCTCGGACTTCTCAAATGAGAGACCAAAGTCTAAACGACTACCACCGCTGTAATTGTCCATATATCAATAAATATCAGTAACTACCGAGTAAAATATATAATATTTTTTGGATTTATAATACTTACCGTATTTTGGTATTTATCTGTCTAGTGTTATAAAAATCTCTTTAATGTTTTTGGAGTATGCAAAAACATTAAATTGTATTGTAAAACAAAAGACTTTTCCTATTCACTAATTCTCTAGTCTGATTTCCGACAAAGACATTCTATTCGTGCAAATTTTGATCCCGTTTACCTCACCTTGGTAAAGTAAGGTTAGTAATGTTAGTTAGTTACCTTCCTCTTTTCATATATTCAAAGTTGATCTGAACAAGCCCTAACTTGACGCTGGATGCGTACACTTTCACTACTGAAGTAGGCAGGCTTTGTTGCCGTTGTTTACGTGTTTATATGCCTTTTTGTCACAAGATGTATCCGGCTGATGAGGCGGCCGTTGACTTATATAATTGTTTGTAATGTAATGTTATATTTTTCTCTACCGCTCTAAGGCAGGTAATTAGGAGAAATTATACGTTGATAAATTACTCTAATTTTAAGATTTTATTGCTATGGTAGTTGATAAGACAATTTTTGTTGCAACACTAAATTTACACACGGTTTTTACTACTATTTTAAGTTTTATTACATGGTACGTAGTATATTGTTTTACGAATACACCATTTTTTGGATTGATACAATAGAAATAAAATTAAATGACATTGCAATCAGGAACTACATGATTCATTCATTGAGGTATGACGCACTTACAACTTTAAAGTATCACAATTGTTAGTCGTTTTAACCTTGTTTTACGGCTTGACTATAGCTGTACGGACGGATGGGGCTAGCTTTTCCTTGACTGTCGTAGAAGTTGACGAGTTGCTTGACACTGCCTGGACCAGGAGTCGTGATTGGGTTAGCAACAGGCACTGGGTTTACAGGCTTCGGCTTAATTTGAGTAGGTTGAGTCGGGTTCACAGGTTTGACGGCAGGGGCTGCGGTTACAGGCGCTGGAGCTGGTGCTTGAACCGGTTTCTGTGTCGGGATCGGTGAAGACGGTGCTGGCTTTGTTGGCGAAGGAGGTGGTGAGTTGGGTTTAGTAGGGGCTGGTCCCGCGTTCGGAGGTTGCGCAGGTTGGACTTTCGCTGGCGGAGGAGCAGCTGGCCTCACCCCACCGCCTTCCATATTAATAAACGCAAGATTCGCATTCTTGTCTATTGGTGCGTATACTTTACGACCTGAAATTTGCATAAAGTAACAAATTAGAGAGGAATAAGTATTTCTACCATCAATGTTATTTTATGAAGCGGAAATTTCTTGTAGGTTATAATTATGTCATCGTTCCTTAACTTATTATAATTAAATTATATTATATTATAATTTAAACCCCAATTTGTAAAAAAAAGCTAATTATAACTTTCTTGATAAGGCAGCTAAAGAGCAAACAATGTAAATCAACAATTAAATAACAATGGTTGAAACGATGCCTACATCACAGAAAAATTGAAACACAGTACTAATGACGCTGCATATCATGAGAAAACAAAACCACCTCTTAATTTGTGCATAAGATGTTATCTGGTATGCGACTGGCAACTAAGAAAGTTGGATCTCGAAAGAATACTCACATTCAGCGTAACAAAAGACGAACAAGAAAACAAACGCGCAAGACTTCATTGTGTTACTTGTTCTCACTGAGCAATTTACGCACGCCACCTGCCGTCTCTTTATGCTAACTGAGTGCTGATTGAATCTACTCGTTGAATTATTTCGGTAGATAGAGATATGACGATCGTTTGGCGGGGTCAAATCAGTGTTCTCGAAGCACTAAACGGACTATGCGATACTGGCAAGGCGATGCCGACCTCTGCCAGATATGACCTCACCGATAACGTGTTTCTCCGTAAATGGCATAAAGTCCGATAAAGCATTCATAAAGTTATGAATAATATGAATGTACTCTTCCATTTTAACAATTTCCTTCTCAATAAAGGCAAATAAACATATTTCCTAGAATATATTTGTTTTTAAAAGATAATTGAAGATAATATATTCACTAATAACACAATATAAGTATTCCTTATGTATATAAGCATGTATGTATATGCATGTATATAAGCTATGCATAAACTTAACCCTTGTTAAAATTTAAATGAAAAAATGTGCAAATTAAAATACAAAAAAAGGCTAACTTTAATTTCTAGTCGTCGTGTTAAGTTCATATAGATGTTATATAAATTATTTAGTATTTTTTCAATTTCATTTGAACACAAAAAACGACTTTAAGTAGGCTTAATAATATATAAAGTTCCTTTATCTAACATACAATATGTGGCTGGATAAAATTGAATTAATCAAAAAACTTATTTTAAGATTTTAGTGTTATTCCAAGCCATTTTCCAAGCTGCAATATTAAGTTTAAAACAAATAGATATTTGAAAATGTGCATAGAATTCTATCAATCAACATGCTAATAACAGATTCTAAACTGTTACCGTGTACAGTTCTTTAACTGCATCCCAGCGCTGGTCCGGCTCGATGCATAATACATAAAGTAAGATACGATTTTCCCGCGGCATTGCACGCAAGAGTTGCATTGCAGGTGGCCACTCGCCTGCGACCGTATATTTCTGATGATGTCTCCTTTCGACGACTTTCTTTTAGAACTTTGCAACATTTCTCGAAATGCGAATCTAATAAGAACTTGTTTGTCGATAGGAACTTTTACCAACGCGTGTGCTCCGCAATCGCTAGCATCTACGTTGAACATACGCATTTGACGCATTCAAAATTTAATATCAGATTGAGAGAATGTTATCCAGTCCCAACACACATTCAACATAATTGTTATATTACCTACTTAGTAATGATTACTCTAATTGCATTTAGATATACAATGAATACCATAGATACCATAGATACTTTTTGTAGGTACAATATTTCGCGATCAATTCGTGATCTTGCCGGGGTGGACTTGGCGCTTGGAAATGTAAGCAGTCTTTATGTTCTATATGTGAATAGACAAACTATTAATTTTGAAGCGACCGAATAATTTAATGTGTGAGAAACATTCTCAGTCGTTTAAAGTTATAATGAGTTTCCTCCGCATTTATCTGTACCTACAGATAATTTTATTGCCAAAATAATCTGATAACACGTTCAACGTTACTGAAAAATAAATGAAGACACTTAAATCGTGTGAATTAGTGGGTCGTAATCCCAAAAACAACTGGTCACTCCTCCTGCATAGAAATACTGCAACGTTAAAAGAAGTTTTATTTATCCTGTTTATTATCTCGATAACAGTATGCATGAGTATACCTAATACAGGCATAATAACAGCATGACATGAAGGTCATTTCTGTTTACAACGTTACAATTCAGCACTTCGCATTCGGAGCGGACACCAACACTAAAACTGGAAGTCCGCAAGTTGAATCTCAATAACATACCGTATCTCCTCACATACTGGTAGATGACGTCACCCAGAGGTCATGCAGTATCGCCTACTCGCGGCTGCCCAGAGATCACTAGTGCGCCGTAATTGCGCTAGACTCAACGTACCGGCCAAAATGAAGTTTACCGTAGTATTCTTATTTTGCATAGCCACCTGTCGCGCTGATGACATCGCGCACGCAGCGGGTCAGATATTTAACAGCATCTTGCCGAATCTGATCAGCAATTCCGTCACCGGTCAGCAAGGAAACAGCGCGACTAACACTTTGCAAACCATCGGCACCGTAGTCGGCGGAGTGGTCGACTATGCCAAAAAGAAAAGCTACGAAGACCTTTTGAAGCAAGTACAAGACTCGACCACTGACGATGACTTGCTGCGCATCAGCGAGGAAATGTTCAACGCGGATGTCAACAATGCTTTCAACTATATTCAAGTCAATTTGCAAGGCAAAACCAGCCCCATGTCTAAGAACGACGAAGCGCAATCTAAGTAAGTACCAATGAATATTTTAAAAGCATTTGGGGCTTGTGTTAGAATACAGTTTAACATGGTCATCAAAGTGTGCTTTCTTGTTAAATGCATACTTTTGCGCATAATTCCCTAATACATATAGGTAATACCAAATAATTGTCGTCAATTAACCAGTTCCTAATGACAAAAATATGCAAGGCCCGATAGCACCTAATAACCGAATTAACGTAAGATAATATTTGATTACTTTGTTATTCAGAGGTTATTCATATAACTTTTATTCTAACTGTTTTAAGTGCCAGTGATTTATTAACTCGTAAATATAAATGGTGAGTCAAATCGCATACCTGATGTTCATCGTTATTTAAAGTTCCTTTGTTACATAGAATAAACATTGTCATAGTAAGTAGATATTTCTTCTGAGGTTTGATGAGTTTTGTATGATGACACACTAGTTTAATTTATGATTGGTAGGTACTATATGAGTGTCGTAATGCTAGTCCCTACACGAAAGGCAGGAACTAAGTAATCTTCAGATGTTAGGAGTAATACGATACGCTAGTTATAATTTTTAACGAGACGAAATGTTAAATCACTGTTTGTTATTTCCAGCCTTTTAAATGTTCCCGAAAACGTATGGAATGGACCGACGATAAGACCATTCGTGGCACTCTTCGATAATTATCACAAGAACGTGATTAGGCCCGAGTTTGTAACACCGAGCGTAAGTTGACCCTAAATCATTAATTATAATAATATTTTATGTGTAGGTACCTCGGTACTATTTGTCTGTGCGTTTGACCACGCTAATCTGAGGAACGGCTTTACCAATTTGAATGTGGTTCTCTCTGATATTATATTGTAGCTAGCGTGCCATAAGTACATGTTGCATTCCAATCGGTCCATAAACAAAAAGATAAGAGATACTGAAGACTAGTGAACGAAGCCGCGGGTGTCTACCAGTGTTAGATATACCTATATATACATTTGTGGCAAACATTTCAATCCAAGGGCTTGCTCGGGCTCATATATACGGTGCTTTACGTACGAGCATTACGTTACGTCCGTGTGTCAATTTAGAGGCGTGGTTGCCGGAGAAACTGAGACGTCCAACAAAAATTTGTTCTCGGGTTATGGGTATTCATGTCACACCCATGATACAGAGTATCTTATTGTGGGGCTATGGATGTGTAAAAAAATATGTATATATGTATAACCATATGAATCATAAATATAGCACAAGAGGAAAACCTTTACATTACATTCTACGTGTATACATAACATATGTTGCTATATTGCAAGGTAAACGTTACGTTGTTACAGGAAGAATCGGAACAGACCACATACATCAATACGATTTTGGCCACTGGCCCCATCAGGACTCTGATGAACTTCCTTGTCAGCAAAGGTAAGACCAAAAAGTGGAGAGAAGAATAATTATGTTTATTCATATGATTTTTTCCCTGACGTTCAGGGCTCACTGTAACCGTCTGGACATCCATGACCTTCGCATACTCATTGAGGTTTAATTAGTATGCGAATTCTATCTAAGGCCGTAGTATGTGCTTGAATTTCCACTCATGAAGACTAAATGGTGGCAAAAAATGAGGAAGGTGTCACCTTCCTTAGGTAGTAGGTAGCAAGTATTTAAGGGAACAAAAAAGGACACAAGAGATTTTTTTTAGCTACTGGTTGGTTGTTGCCTCTCAAACCGAAACATGGCAAACTGACTTACATTTCTAGAAAGCCGACATCCCTCAGTAAACATCAATTACTCTACTACCCGTCCTACAGTTGTCCTACGTTGTTTTTAATTATGTAAATGTTTATAATTTCAGGCTTAGCCCAAATGAACGAGTACAATGAACAAGTGGAGTTGCTGAAGAAGATCTGGTTCACAAAGTACGCGCGCCACTGGACCGGGCTGTGCAAATGTAGTTGCGCCTTTGAGAACATCTTCATGGCCGAGCTCAAGTCTGACACTGTGCTCGGTGAGTTTTGTACATTTTGGAGGCATAGGAAATAGGCCATTTTTAGGTTTTGAACTTTTAATTATCTTCTGTTCTGAACTTTATTGTACCGATGAGAGTTCTGTTATTTATTATAAAAAGGCAGAGCTCGTAGCACCGCTGCAAGCGAACCATCGAGCGCGATCAGTTTCTACCTACCCGGATAGGTAATTGAAAACTTCTAATACGCATCGGTCCCGAATGTTATCGTTGAATAAGTTTGTCAGATAATAAGCGTAGATTGTTGCTCAATCTTTTAGGGTGAGTCTGGTCTCCTCCCGTTCACATCTCTCAAGCAAATACAATTGGTATTTATTATTTAAACTATCAATAGGTACCTATCTAGCAGGTACTATGTCGAAAATGGTTGCCAACACACAGTCGCCTGTAATTTGCCTTAAACCTGGACAAGACAATGTTATAACCATAACGGTGTTAATACTATAGTTGTCATTCATTTTTTCTAGGTCTTCACAGTTGGCTGTTCTTCGCAAAACGTGAAATGGATAGAAAGGCAAACTATCTAGGATACATCGATAAACTGGACCTTTCTGGGGTAAGCATTTATTATAGCTAATTATTACTACCTTGCTGGAAGCAAATAGGTATCTACGGTACATATTTTCCCTTCCAATGTTTAAAACTTTTTGTATAATGAATGTAGGTTTATTTATGCCGTACTTACGTCATTACGTTTTGTCAAATGGACGAAACGTATTATTAAATGAAATAGAATTTGTATATTGCAAATACTATGATAGAAAAGCAAATTCAATGTTATCAAGATTTTTTTACAGTTACTCAATGCACTTAAGTAATATTTATTTAAATAAATTAAAAAAAAACTGTTTCGTACTAAATCATGCTTCTCACTGCACAAGCCAATCGAATTAATCTTTATATTTTTCTTCCTCTCGCAGAAGGGGGTGATCCTCAAGCAACACTCAGTCTTGAGTGAGACCAAGGACGCACCCGAGATCACGATGTTCGTCGGCACGTCGCCCGAGCTTGAGACTGCGTTATACACTCTCTGCTTCATGGCGCGCCCTGACCGTCCCTGCAACCTTCGGTACAACAACATCCAATTCACCATCCAGACCAAAACTCTTAAAGCTGATAATGTACTCCTGATCGACACCGCTTATCCTGTGTTTTAAAATTGATGGATAAGTGCCACTACAAAATACTCTTTAATTTTACTGAGTAGGTCGATTTATTTTTGTGAACTTAGCATAATTTAAGCTCCAAATCTCAATAAATGTCTGACACTACAAACGTGAGTAGATGAACGGTTGATTTTTGTAAATTAAAGTATCGTAACTTATCTGTGGTTTACTTTTTCTCTTGTAATTTTTAAGACTTTAAAAAGGAGGAAGTTCTCAATTCGTCTTCAAGATTGTTTGCTAAATATGAAATTTAGGCATTGGTCTAATTGGCAAACGACTTGACTATTGAATCAAATTTTAAAATAACCAAAACTAGTCTATTTGGCGAGAGTTGATAAAAAGAGAGCGCATCAGATTGTCTATGGAAAAGTTATATTTGTGGTTGCACAAGGGCATAATTTAGCGACAATCATTATTCCAAGACGGCAATCATAATAATCAATAAAGAAATAAGTTTTTCCTATTCCTACAAGAATCGTCATACCTACTTAAACATGATCAACAGTAAATAAATTTTAGACTGATTTAAAAACGCCGTAAATCGGCAATTATTACTATTATGTATATTATTACTATTATGAGGTTTCATATAAATAAAATGTCAATTTCTGAATCATAATAATTTATTGTCCAACGCGATGGCACAATAAGGTTATCTAAAGTCACACATGATATCGCTACACTACGTTATGTGTAAAATAACTTGAGAAACAAAATTAAAAACAAAAATACTGAGTAAGAAACTATTAACATAATTATCATCTTTTGCTATTTTTGTTTGACAAGAAAAATATGTTATTACATTTTTTTTGTGGCGAATCGACAATACATTTCTATATATTGGTATAAAATATAAATGTAGGAACAACGATATTAATTACAAAAGGAACATAACAGTTTATGAAATATGTGTTAAAAATAATAAAACAGCATACATTTAGAAGAGCAACTATGGAGTGAACATAACGCCTGTGTTATAAAAATCATACATAGGGTATTCACATTTTCATGTAATGTACGATAACATATGGTTGATCTAATAATTGCAATACAAACTGTAAAAGAGTATAAAATATACACCACAATATTGTCAATCCACTTTAAATATGTATATATACCTTTTTCAGACAGAGGATTACTCAAAAAATTAAATTGAAGTCTCAGTATACAAACCCTTTCAGTATAAAATAAATTATTGGTAAATGAAACTAAACAAATATTAGACAATATAGAGAAGTGATAATTTTACTATGTATTTTAATTTCTAAAACACCTCTCTAAATACTATCTACGTGTAAATAATAAATATACGATATGTTTCTATGTAACCGATTATTTGGAACGAATAACATTATAGCAATTTTTTACAAAAGAAATAGTAGGTAAATACGATTGACTAGAAAATTTACGACAGAGTTCTATGTTCCAATTTGTTTTTAAAAAGAAAAATCTTTTTAATTTACATAAAAAAGAAAAACAATAACCTGTTTTGGAACATTACATTAATAAATCGATATAAAACATCGTTGTATACCTACATTCTACGATATTATAATTTATATTATTCATAAATGAGTTCCGTCTTTTCACATTTTTATCTTTTCTAAATTTACAATTTGTCTTTTCAATTTTTTTTATCCTAATTTATTTACATTTACACTTAAATATCTTTCGTTAAGTTTATAGACAAGTTTGGATTGAGTTTCATATCTTTGTAAAGTTTATAATAAAAATTTACAAAAAAGTAAACATTTCACTAGAAAATATATGGCTGGTTACAAAATATCACTAATTAAATAATAACTAATTACTGATTTACATTATAGAGGTAATAATGTGGAGATTAAGTTCCAGTCTATATGCTAGATTGTTGATGGTAAGTAAGCCCTGAAACTAACACCCGTATATCTAAGACCGCACTCAATTTTAGATTCGATTATAGCTGTTGGCGACCTCTGAAGTTGTATGGATTACTCTGTAAAGGGCGTGTTCTCCACTTGTCCCTCTGATACCAGAGGGTACAGTGGAAAAGGCAGTGCGACGGACTTAGTTCATTAATTAATTAATGTAACCTACATTTACGGTTAGGTGATTAGGTAGGTACACTATTATCGAGCAATCCATGTAAAAGTAAAAATGCGAAATAATCCCGCATTAAATACAAAATATCGATTAGTACGTGTAACCCTTGATACAATACATCGGTTTCTTTCAGAGGATGCTTAAACACTCGAAATACTTGAAATATTGAGTAATTGGATCGGGACTGCTTACCTCTCATTATCAATGTTCCACTTTACTTCATTAATAACTTGGTTTTCTTCTATATCTTTTTTACATATTATATACGTGATATCAATGAATATAGATTCGGTTGGTTTTATTATAACTATTCAATATCGTTCGTTTAGATTCCATATTTGTATAAGATATTTCTCATGTATTCCTAGCAATTATTCTAGTTCATATAATTTATAAAAATATATTTAAATACTATAGAACTACACATGATAGTAACTCATTATTTAAATCATAATTTAAATCTTATACCTAACTAATATTCCTGTAATATTTTCTAATAATAACGATGTCATTATTAATTGATTTATAATTTACAAACTACTGAGCGGCAAGTTTCTTCGTTAAATAGATAACAGAGTTGTAAAGATAATTTAAAATACTGGGTTTAAACTGAGACATAAAAAATGAGAAATTTCTCTACACTAATCACCATCATAAAAGATAGATACATTCTACTATGAACATTATTTTTTTTCTTGGCAAAATCTTAACGTTCATGAAGACTACATTATTAATAAAACACTAATCTCCTATATAAATAATGCTGTTGTAAATACTTGGTAAACAAAATAAATAATAATTTACTTAATCTAAGGTGCTGTTAGACGCAACTACGCCACAGTATACAATGTTTTCACTACACATAAATAAATTGACTACAAAATTGGTGAGAATGACCACTATCTAGACGAAATAGGAGCCATATTCGTGTGGCATGACCCCTCGTCTCGGGTAGAAGGTGTGTGTTAGGGAGTATTTGAGGAGGTTCCTTATGTTGGACGTGTAGATGTCTGCGAAGCGGAACAGCCGGCGTGAGAAGTAGGTGGGGTTGTGATACGTCCGGAACACGCTACCGAACTGACGATTGAATACTGATTTGGTTTCGTTCCTGGAAATAAATATTTGATATTACTTGACCGTACCTTGTAGACCTTGATCTTGACCTTGACCTTGACCATATTTTAGTGACAATTTTAAACATTAAAGACAGACAGTAGTAATGTCAAAATGAATATTACTACTACCAAAACATTACTTTTTTTTCATATTTTCAAACATGGTCAAACGAACTAACGAACCGAACAATTTGGAAAATTGGAAATTCAACCACCACCTTTAGCACATACCATGTTTGAAACATGAGCATCTGATCGTTGACAAATTAAAGTAGCTCGACAATTTACCTCTAAGCTATATATACAAGCCAATACAAATATATATGTATATACTCTATACAACCTAACCCACTAAACCACACTTGGCCAGCGCGGTGGACCTAAATCCTCTTTTTGAGAGAACTGA
>DWOC01000017.1:0-13606 GCA_018250775.1 Helias cama
GTGTGAATCCCGTTGAATAGACTCACTTTAAGTTCTAACTTAAGATCACAAAGTAGCCGAAAGCGTTTACTAAAACAATAATAGCCATGTGTACAAAATCATGTTCATTAGGCATGCATTTATTATTAATTGACATTCGTGACTGTATTTTATATGGATTCGTTAGTCATGTGGACACGTTTGGGAGGAAAGCCATGTATAATTTATACATGTCGCCCACGTTAGGTCATTACGCCTACATAATTTACATATATGATAGCTAAGACGTTAAGATATTAATGAATAAATGTAATAATCATTTTTCCTATTATTTTATAGGTTTCCGAAAAAAAAAAACATTTTAATTGAATATAGTTATGGTCGTTAACGAATAGTTAATATTTTTTGTCATGTAATGATCTGATTGCTAGATATAAATATAAAATAATTTTTAATTTCCCTTTACGATACCTTACGACATCTTACAACAAGTAAGGCTTATTTAAAGTTGGCGCAGAATTCAGGTAACCTGACAATTTGCATTCAAACGGAAAGAACACCAGGACACAAAATGAATAAGGGTTTTTTGGGTCTTAAATTTACGTAAAAATGAACAAGAACATATTTTGTCGTTTTCTCCTCAATTGGACCAGTTGGTGTCTCGGCTTTCAAACGTTTCCTAAATGCAACAATTTTAAGACATACAATTATCAACACAGAACTAGGTCGGAAGTCAAGTAATGCTATTTTTGGGGCAGAATCAACAAAAGTGGAAAGAATGCGAAGTGCTCTTCTTTGACAAAAGTTTGCGTCCATATGCAGAAGACCCCAGTTATGCAAGCGGCCTTATTCTGTAATATGTAGGACGCCACTGCGTCGCCTACCCGATTATTGACTACGACCATCGTGACACTGTATTACTTATGCAAGCTGCTCCGGTTTTTAATTCGCAGTCTTTTCACTTTAGGTTTTCATAAATGGGTCACAATGAAGAAAGTTTGATATTCAATCATTATTTTGTGGTCACCCTTCATCAAAAATTGTCTTTATTACGGAAGATTGTTGTATTATCTATTTTTAGGTTGTACTACCTAGATTCGCTAAAAATTATTGTAGGTTTTAAAATTCATAAAATAATTGCTTAACAGCTACTTTTTTATATCAACTTCATATACGGTGTTCGATCTTCAATTTCCTATTCAGCTTTGGACGTACGGTGTCCATGGCCTGCAGTGCCCATTAAACATCAGGTCTTCATGCCCACTAACTACTCAAATATCAAAATATGATTAATATTCCTGGCCATGAAAATCTTTAAAAACAAAGAAAGCTAAATATCATTGTATTCATAGCGCGTGTTCAAAGAATATTCGTTGCCACTCATCAATGCCTTTCCACGGCGCAGGAAATTGATTACCAATCAATATCGAGGAGATATCACGATTGCTTTGTACAGGAAACATTACACTTGCGACTTTCGGCTCTGCTGTATCGAATGAACAATGACGTCAAACACTTGCGAATCACAAATACACGATTTCGCACTCCTGCAATGTTTGTCTATTTGTTTGAATTTCGTTTAGAAACAATGGGGAAGAAAAATATCGATAGTGATCATTTCTTTGGTAATAGAAACGATGATATTCCTAAACGAATTATAAAAGCAGCGGTAAGTAGTCATAAAGCGTATCTTCATGTCTTGTGCATCGGTGTAGTAATCACCTCTATTGACCGAACCGAATATAATAAAGGTGGGCTCTATAAACGCTTAGTGCTCACATGCATTCGAAAAAATCACAACTACTCTATAAAATCGAGGCGAAAACACGGTCATAACAGTCACGTGAACACCTTATTGATCAACCTACCGTCGACCTAGAATAAATTGCAATGTATTTATCTTGTTAGACAAGCTAATATATTGTAATGGCTTTATGATGAGGAATAGTCGATCTATAGAAAGAGTTTAAAGATTAGCTGCTCTACTCTACACTTAGCACGCCTTATATGTTAGAATCGGTTGAGTTGATGGAAAAATAAATTTAAAACCCTCTTCATCATATAAATAAATATTGTGGGACAATTCACACCCACAGGTTTCTGATTCCACAGTAGGCAGTGAGCCTGTGTTATGGTAACCAGATAGCTGATAAACATATACTTTTAAATACATACTTAAATTTTACACCCAGACACAGAACAAATACTCATGCTCATCACACAATTATTTGTCCTGGGTGGGGACCGGACCCACGACCTCCGGCGCAGTGGTTAGGGTCGCTAACCACTAGACCAACAGGCCAATCGTATAAAATAGTAAATAGTAACGTGCACATAGCAATTCAGACAATACTTTGGGTGGGATTGTCAATAATCTTGTCTTCAGTTTGTCTGCAAGCCCTATAAGCCCTTCACTATACAAAATCAAGAAATACTAACTTTACCTACCTATGAAAACATTATAGTAACGTGAAATCAGAGTAAATAAAACTAGAAACAGTGTTTATCGCAAAGGTTGTTGGAAGACGAGGGCACTGACCGCTATTAATGTTATGCTACTTCACTTAATTGCTGCGCATAAAAAGATTACTTACCTGATGCAAAAAATCTCTGTAGTTTACAAGAGCGTGGGAATTTTACGAAATATCACAGACGTTTTAAATATTCTTTGATAATGAATACATACGTCTCATGATGAAATTTGCAGTTATTTTGGTGTTATACTAATTTAATAACAGCTAATTTATATGTATAATATTAACTGATTGAATACGCAACCATTTCGTTTCATAAATGTATGACATCCAGAGTATATATAGCCCATAAGTACCTTTATTAAAGGCTGTACTCACTTCTTACTTTTTTAGGACGTCAATGCTATGCCATATCATGTGTTTAACCCACAAAACTCACACATTCTCATACATTAACACTTTCAATAACTCGAAGATTAATAGTTCGCGATATTTTCAAAAACCACTGCACGGAATCAAATCAAGAAACTCGATCGCATTCAAGCACAATCAAATTTAAAATGTAAAACACAAACTTTCTTAGTTTCGAATTTTGTTTAAAAATTGAGCAAAAAGGTGTCTCGAAAGCCAAAGTCAAAAGCATTTTTCAATTCTAAGCAAAGGAAATGCTCATCTCTTATCATTGTTAAATCATCAGGTTTATTGTTTCATGCTGGTGACAAAGCGTTACGACCTAATTCGACCGATTCGACTTCCTACGGAACTGTCGGTCTTTCGTTTCGCTAATCAACTACTGTTCAATTATTGCTCGCATTGACGACTTTCACTGTCAATATTTACGGTACTAATTATGTTGTCAACCTCTTCAAATTTTTCACGCATTGTTTCTACACGCTAACGAGAAAGCCGTAACGCGATAGGGCTATGTAAATTACCTACTGACGTATATGCGACATGTATGAGTATGTAGGGTTGCCAGATTTCACACTGAAGTCCCAAAAAACAAGAAATAGAAAATAACATTGATATGAGATGCTTTTTACCAAATCATTCCACCCGGCAAGCGTTAAAGGACTTTGTTTTTTGAAACAAAGTCCTTTTTTGAAACAAGTCAGTACAATTACTGACTTACTGAAAAAGATTCAGGGGTTTTGTTAAACGCTACAAACACTACAAAGCGCTTGTGTACAGCACATTGAATTATAATGGTGCTGCAGTTTACTGAAAACACCGCATGACCCCAACGTCTTAAAAAACCTATAAGGAAAAATCCTTACATATTATGATTTTGTTGCCTAACATGTATGATTTTGTTACTAACATATAAACAGACAATTGTAAAACGTCAGTTGACTTCTGTAGTTATCTCCAGACATACTTACTGCTACAAAGTACTAGAAGTAGTTTTCTAAATGATATCGTTAATAATAATATTCGTTATTCGCTATTAATAAATAATAATACATATGAATAGTTGCAAATTTCAAACTGATTTGGCTAATGAAAGCATTAAAAATAATAGAAAAATAACAAATGGTCATTGTCAATTATGTTGATGAGATTGAAAGCAAACACGCGAGTCGCCGTCGAGGCGTGAAGACGTACAGCCCCACCGCCAATTACCTCACACTTTGATCTCCCCTGATTGGAATCTCAAATAATAACAAACAACGTTCAGAAATATATGACGATCCTATTATATTCAACCTTTATTTTTCTAGGAAGTAGCAGATAAGTCTTAATCCGACTAGGAAGATAAGTGCAAATGTTTGTGTTTATAGATGAATAAGTGAACGGAAGCTTTTTATATTGACTTCTTAAACTTCTTACTAACCTTATAATTTATAATCTTCTCGTTATCAACATATTACTAAACCCAAAATTTTGAAAACGTAGGCAGTCATATTACATTAAGCTTATTTGTTCCAGAAAAACCGGTATGCCCGTCCACTGGAGGCCTCTCTAGTGTTTTAGTGGTTACAAATCCTTATAATCCTATCTCGCTCCCAAGAATACGGGTACATATTGAAGCATTCCTCTCCGACACAAAAAAAGGATGGAAGTACTGACAAATCTCTTTCACAAAGACTGCTTATTTAACGGAAAAATTATTCCAACAGCTATATTAAATTACGGCGCACTTTATCTTTCAAATTTTGAGATTAATTCAAATTAAAACTAGGGTAGATAACCATAGTAATATATCGAACATTTAGCGTGTTTCCTTGCGTGTTTTACGACTAAAGTAAAACGTTAAACACATGTCAATTGAAACATGTGATATGCAATCAGGGCAAATGGTAAGTAGGTAGTAGCACTTTGTAGTCTTCTGAAATGCACGTGACGGCCGACCCTATTGCATTCTTTATATTACGCATGCACGTAGATAACCTTTACATTAAATTAAAACATAAACATATCTGTTTTTTTTTTCAAATCAGAAAGTTTATCTCATTCTGATTGACATTTACGTACGAAAATTTTCCAATGTGTTTAAAATTAGAAATTGCTGATTCTATCTGGACACGAATATAATTACAGCCTTCATGTTCTCCAATTTTATTGTTTTAACTCAGACGTTGGAATGTTCGTCCAATAAATTGGTGTATTTTTAGAACTATAACACTTCGGATGTAGCATTTAAATGCAAATTACATATCTTGTTACTACTTAGAACCACATTGACTTATTACTAGCCACAGTGAGATTTGAAGTAGTCTAGTTTAATTATTATTCGTTCTTTTGATAAGTATTTTTAAGCTATCATTGTAGAATAGTTTGGGAGCCTTTTTCTGTTAATAAATTAATAATTGCCTCTTATTCCTTACATTACGCGTATATGTGCGTCGCGAATGCTTGAATATTATAATTTTCCAGAGCTTATCGCAGAAAGTTGTTTATATAAAGAGCGACTGGGACCATAATATTGCACAGTGCCCACTCGTAATGAATACGTAATTTATAAAAATGTTTTCAACTTACAGTTGTTCCCCTTGCAGTATAATTAATATAAGTTTCTACAGTTTCGTAAAGAAATGTTGATTGAATACACGATCAAGACTACTTTTACTTAAGTTAGGCTCGAAATGAGGTACCTTGTATAGTATTTAAATGTCTGATTCGAAGCTTGGAATCAATTTGTATTGCATATGTAACCTCGTTTTCATCTTAACATGTTTACGCAATTTTAAAGGAAACTAGCTACCTCCGTAACTGCTCTGCCTTTGACTATTTCTCCTACTCCAAACTTACTATGTACTTAAATAGTTTTAGGCGTTCCCAGAGTTAACGGATCTTGGGATCCTTGTCGAAAGACATGCCAACTATTGTGTTAAACGTATGCGAAGAATTCGGCCAGAAAAACTTATTACTAACTCAATTATTGCGAATATCAGAATCAATGTCGACTTTGTAAGCATATCAAATATCTGTATATCAACTATTATTTTGAACCTATAATTGAATTAAAAAAAATCAAATCTTTCTCTTTAATAATACAGACAAAATTGCATAGTTTTTTCCACGAAGGGCTGGGTTGCTCATTTGCACGGATTTCTTACATAAAGTGGCTCGGCAGTATATGGGTGGCGTTAGTCAGGATTCGCGCCGGTCAAACCGGTCGATGGCGACGGCGGAGATTGTGCGATCCAGTTCCTCCGAACGCTCCAATCGCCCTAACTTTCTTTGGTTTGTCCCAATATTTGACACGCCTTGGGCTTGCCTTATGTTAGTTTTCTGCAAAAAAGGCATACTTTTTCCCTATTATTTCTTCCCTATGCCACCTGATCTTAAGTGATCACTGCAGCCAATGAACACCTAACTTCCTATGGGACATTAACTTAAATAATCCTATGGTATCCTGTGCTACTCATGAGGACTAATATCATCGTCTCAAAGTTCCCTCTAAAATGTTTGTCTGATTTTTTTTTATTATTATCCCTATCATGAGATATCTAAGCGAAGGTTGAAATCAAACGTAGTTGTCAGTCTTATTACCCTTGGAAAACCCTTGCATTGCTGCCAGGAAGCCGAATTATTAGTTCTTGATTCGAACTCGGAAATTCGGTAGAACTTAATCGTAAAAACAAGAGAAAGCCTTTTTTTATTCATGTAAAATATTATACAGTAATTTTAGAATGTTGCAATGTCACGTGCACTTTACGAGTAGTTGCGACGTTTTTACGTCTTCTTTAATACTCGGCTTGAGCAACGGGTTGGATTAAGGTTAAAAATTCATATCTTTTACTGAAATTTCTTATAAAAGTTGCTTATCATAAATGAAAGTAAATGTTTGTTAAAATTATAATTAAGAATATTTAATTAACTACATTAATGTACAATGCCTATTCTTATTTTTTAATTTAAACCTGATAAAGGTCGATGGTAAAATTTATGCAAACATCAAAGTTATATAAAGTTACGAATAAAAAAATTTAAACTTAAAATCTGGCCTTGTAGGTAGGTATTAATTTCACATTGTAGTTAAACAAGTGAGATTGCTTCAATGGTTGTACGTTGTAAATTTTGACAAACTTAAAAACTAAATTTATTTGAATACCAATATCAAACAAACGTCAGATTGCCGACATTTATAGTAGAACGCAAGGAAATTCCATGCTATTTCAGGAAGGATACGATTAGTTAATTTTATACGTGGTATAAGAGCATATGTCAAAATAGACGTACGTCTGCATGTACTACGTATAGAATGATTATGACGCTTTTGAGTCATTTTAATCAGTGCAAGAGTTTGAAATGCTAAACGAGTGAAAGAAATAGCGCCAGGATGCTGCCGTTGATGTATAAGAGACCCAGAAATAAAAGGGAAGTCCAATCCCTTCAGCGAGTGAGAGAGATGGCAAGTAACGCGTGACTACACCTAAGTCCGGAGGATGAACAGGAACTTCGCGACATATGAACCCAGCGACGTTCCAAATTAATGCTAGCCTCTTTAGAGGTTAACTGTGCTCAGGCACAAAGATCGTAAATCATCTGTCTTCAGACGTAGTCGGCTTTTTGTTTTCTATACGTTAAGAATGTGTTTGAGAGAATGTTTGTACGCATGTACACAGTAAAGTAGGTAGAAATGGGAGTGGGGAGAGGTCCTTATAGCGGCTCGGACGATAAGGTAACGGGTCCGTCCTTGAACAAGTTTGTTTTGACAAGGTTACGAGTCTGGGTATAGGCGTAGGGCAAGGACACTATTTAGGTAACTTTACATTATGGTAATAAGCCTCGATTTACTTTATACTCGTATCTTACGCCGTTTGAACTAGAAATGTAAAATTGCGTCAGCTATTTAATTTCTGCCTAACCTGTCTCTACAAAACGATTACTCACTTGCCGAGAAATGAGTTACAGTTTTAGTCATACTTGGAGTCATGCGAATTATTCCAGACGGGATGATGACGTGAAACTCGCGCAAATAAGCTTTAAGCGTTGGTCGTATTTATAAACAACGTCAGTTAATCTAAGGCAACCGACGTCAATAGAATTGGAAAAATAACTGACTAAACCAACCACTAACCTGTGAAAATATCTTCCTAGACTGATTAAGCTGAACACATGATACAATGGAATAAATAAATTCCCTTAACGAAGACTTATTTCACCTCATAAACACAATAAAAAATAATTGTACCTAAGGTTGTTCTTAAATTTATTGTATAAAATTTTGTTTACAAAACGAATTTGTTTTCCAGAACAACCGCTAACAATATTGATTGATTTATGAGTGACGGACGGATAACGGACTATTGCAATCGGTTCAGCTCTTCAATGAGCAAAAACTTCAACGACAACTTAAGTCGCTTATCACCATTATCATCATCCATCATAGGCAGATGAGCCGTGAAATCTGAATATCGTTCATGTGTTTCATATCATGTATTTGGACTATACTCGGCACTGTACTTCCTTGAACTCTTTGTTTTAAACAGTTATAACGTTAGAATGATGAATGATAGTAATAGTAATATGTACAGTTGTATAATAATGGATCAGTGAAGTTATACAATACATAACAAATTTAACTATGATAATGAAGTTTATAGAATACCACATTAACTAACTTAATTAACAGTATCAAATGAGATGGGTGGTTCAAAAACAAATTGTCCATTTAAATTTATCTTGAATTAAAGATTCATTAAAAGTACAGCAGATTTTTAAAGAACGTGCACAGTGAAATAAAAGCAGGCAGATCATAATCTATTTTAAATTGATTTAAGGTCAGCGTGAGATGAGCACCGGCTGCGTTTACTGCATTTAACACTAGCCATTGGATTGGATGTTAACAGAATTATATCCGAAATGAAGTATTATGTGTGAGGAAAAAAATACACCTACGCTATATATAAATGTAAAAGGACTTAGTAAAATAAATAGTAAAGACAAATATTTAAGGCATGCTATGTTTAATCGCTGTTAATTATAGAATCTTAAATCGTTAAAAGTACAAATCACAGATGTAATTACGTGGTTACAAATAAATCTTTCACCATAAATGGTGTTGTAGGGTAAATACAGAGGTAGTAGACCCATGTCAAGATGGTGATGGCATTGACCATTGAGATCGAATACACTGATTTAAGAGTAAAAGATGAAATAAAGATTACTTCATTATATACTCAGGAAATCAAGGTATTGTATGCTAGGAAGAACTGTTACTTTAAGTGACATAAAATTGAGGAAAACAGAAGCAATACACATCTGATATGCATCCATAAATTATTTATTGCTGCTATAAGAGCATATGCCTATGGTTCAACAGATCAAGTTCGTTAAGCATTAATAAATCAACTGTCATTCAGATATAAGGCGATAAACGCATTCATAGCGAACGTACATTTTAAATATTGCCGGTCATCATTGAAGTGAAATTCATTTGGACAGTTAATCACACTTTGCGTAATACTATGTTACTGGCAGCGTTTAGGCTGTTAAGGAACGAATAAGTTCTTAATAATTTAATTTTACAATTATCTTAAGTAGGTCTAAAAGAGTATTTCAAAAATTTAGATAGCTTTCGAAGACACAATTGATTCCTTAATTAATTACTTGTTTTGAGTTTTGAGTTTTACAAATTAATTAAATATGTCATGTGTACATATTTTGTTCCCAAACTGTCCGACTTCACGTTGTAGCTATAACCAAGAACGATATTCGTGGTGGCTTGTTCAAGGAAACCGCGACATATGGCAGAGATGCGTCATAGCGACGCAATTCAGTCTCGCTGATAACATGACATGTGCATATGTATGAGGCATGCATAATTACTCTTTGATAAACACAGACGCCCATTTTCTCATAGACCGACAATATCAAATTGAATATTTACAAAACACTAACTTTAATCAGATGTAAATCAGATAAAAAGTAAGATGTAATCTCTGAGGAGTCTAACACTAAATTTATGTAAAATGTCAAGTTCAATACTAAACTTTTATGATATATTCGTAATGTACTTTGTTCTTTAGAACTTAAACAATGGAAACTGGTTATGGTTGGTTATAAGCAATATTCATACGAAAACAAGACGTTTATAATATTTATTTCCTATAAACAAACTAAATCAATACTTTTTGTCCTTGTATCAAAGTCGGGAGAGGAATTTAATCCTATTTACAAACATGGTAGAAATACTTCCACTGTTATTATGTCTAATATGTCACTTTTGTTTCTAATCTTTTCAAAATATTGAGACCGTCCGTCCGACTACTCAATCATTCTACCAATGACTAATTGTAAAGAATCAAAACAAGAATAAATACAAATGACTTGCACTACAGTGATTTTCTTTAGAATAATGTGACGTACTTGTCCACTTTAAATCGAATGATGTTATTGACTAATAAATCTAAGTACATAAATTATACAAAGAATAGCAGCAGCGTTCAAAAATCGAACATCACTTATCTATTACGCATCTATACCTACCTATTTATTATCTGAGTACCGGAGGTGTGGGATTGTATTCAAAATCACTCTATTACTAAAAGCCATGGTTGGTGCACCTGATTTGCTCGACCGTGTAATTGATGCTAACCCCACCTTTGTTTTTTTATGCTTGGGTTAAAGAACAATACTTTTTTACAATTTCAGACTCATCAAATGCTCTTGTTTGGTCAGTAATGAATGGCACATTGTTTGTGAAATGCATAGATATATGGTTTTAATTATAAATATGTTGTGTAAACCTTACATGCACAAAGTAATAGAGTCAATTAACATAGCAGATATGTGATGGTTCTATAGCCAAAATTACAAATAAATAACATAGTTTAGTTATTATTACGAGTCCTTAGACACTTACTTACAAACACTTTAATTTCGAAAAAGATCAAATGTTATTTTTAAAATGGTATTTTTATAACAACTTAATGATAGTTTTTGTACGTAATAACCTCACTGCTGCATTAGACCGGTCACATGACGTATAATCATACATCCATGACGCTGTTTACTCATTCAGAACCAATCGCTTCATCATGATATTACTACTCCAAGAATGATAAGGTAATTTAGATTTTTGCGTGTTATTCACACGTTAAAACGGCTCAGTTTCAGGTGTCATGGTCCATTAACTTCTGTAATTGTTTATGAATAGGTACATTAAAATTGCATTCTACAAATCTTTCGTTTAGTTCGGTACATAATCGGTTTAAAATAACAAGGTACTGTTGACAGGGCATCTTTAACCCATTATTAAAGGCACCCATCCATGAAATTGTCTGGCTGGACCCACACAATAACATGTCGAACACCCACGTCTCGTCATAACGATTATTGGGATAATGTTAGGAGCTTTAAAAAGCGATAAGCATTAGCTAGCCACAATTTGCCATTATAGTGTTAGTAGGATGCGATAGTGTGTGTGTGTAAACAGTAAGTTTTAAACTTTTCAATATCATAAAATAAACATATGCAAACCAATGTTATCAAAACGCAGTACATGTATGTTACGCAGTGGGATCAATAACAATTTTATTAGAAACACATACAAATTTAATCATTTTATGTAATTTGATATCTGAAAAATCGTCATTGCAAACTTTGTTACCTTCATAATTACTTAAATTATATAATTGTAGTCTATGGTGCTAGGAAAATAACATTAAAAAGCCGACAAAGGGCAACCATTTTATTTATGGTTAACACTATTATAAAGATGTGAGCGGGAGCCTCTTGCATCAGAGATTTTATAAACAATTTACCATGAACTTTAAAAAAAGAAGATTGCTTCATTAACAGGATTATAAAGCCCATAAACCATTATGCGCTAGATTCTCATGACACCAGCGTCTCCGGTTTTGGATTGGGTTACAAAACGAAGACTCGACAAAAACTTTCTACGTGGCATTGTTACGGAAAGGCTTATCGAGTGGGCGCTTATTTTGTTAGTTCTGTTGGTAGTTCCTTGCGAATTCGAGGTCATTACCCGGAGCCCACATGCTTTGGTATTGCTGTGATGGCTGTTCCTGATGATTCGTTTTAGGTAGGTACTACTTATAATTTGTTATTCAAACAAACAACTCATCCACATGCTTTTTATGAATATAGAATTTATGCATACTACAAGGTCTCTTAATTGGAGATTCAGAATAATAAGTGAAGGAATAAACATTTACGCGGAAAGATAAATTTTGCTAACGCTATGGATAGATGTTTAAGGAAATGTTGCTGTAAAGACCATTGTATCATAATAAATTGTATGCTTTACTTTGCTACAAAAATCATATTTATCATTATTTCTTATAAGTATATCTATTTTATTTGATCTCTGTTATGAACATCATTTACGGCCAACTTTTCTAGCAACTGCGCTGGTTAAGCTCAGAATCTTCACTTGCCCCTAAGAACGTGTAAATGTTTTATTTACTAACTAATAAATTTATAATGACAACGGTTATGTAATATTCCAATATTACATACAATAGATTAAATAGACACTCTTCTCCGTCAAAGTGCAACACCCTATTTGCTTTTATTGTTAATGAAAAAAGTTCTCTCATAGTCTTTTTTAATCAATCTTTTCAAAGATAACTAATTACAAAAATTACAAAAAAATATTTGCAATAATGTCAGTGAAAGACAATAAAAGGGTCGTTATCGTCGTAGCAATAGGTATTCGTAGATTTAGGACACGCTTCCGCAGCGGAACAACTGATAAACTTGCAAATTGCAATGTGCTGATAAAACATACATTTGCATCCTTGCTTTATAAATATTCATAAGAAGCAAAAAGTACGCGAAGAAATAAGTGCCATATTTTATCTATAAGGATTTCAGAGAGTACTATTTATTATCAACATTTTTGTCATTAATGGGTTGTGAAATGTTTTAATACAGCAAAATTAATTTAAAACATTGCAATTATTGGAATATGAAATGGAAAGCGACTTTTTGGGAAGGCTATTTCAATCAGGTATATCGTTTATTAAAAATTGACACGCAGATGCATGCATGCATGAGCAGGTGCGGAGATATTAGTGAGTTAAAATTATTTACTGCTTGAAAATTGATACGAAGACCGTCTGGTTGGTGCCAAAGGTTAAGTTACGGAGTTGCGGTTATGAAATCAGTTTTGATCACGCAAATACGAACATACACGAGGAAGGTCACAAGTCACAGGTTATTTGTATATAGGTAGGAGTGTCGCTACATAAAACTAACAGATATTCCCAAACAATACTTAGAAAGTGAATAAAGGCGACGAACATAAAAGATGTAATAACATAGATATATATATATATATATACTATGATCATTCAACTTTTAACATAATAATGCTACCTGTTATAGTGTTTCCGCTAAAGTTTGGACTACAGGGTATTAGCTAAACTTTTTTTAAACATTGCATCAAGCATATTACTCGTGTCTACTACATTCGATATTTTAAAATTTGAAATGCAAAATTTCTTTTGCAACTGCATCATTTGTATTCATAATGCCCTGCACCAAGACGGACGTGAGTCGTGTGCTGCCCTCCATCATGGTTTATAGAAGCTCGCGCAAGGAATATAAATGGCGCTAGGGAATTAGGAATAATTTTAATTAAGTATTAAATAACTAATAAGAAATATTATTCCATTTAAATAATGGCATAAATTACTTGAGTAAAAAATAAAACACTTCACAACAGACCCTAAATG
>DWOC01000018.1:0-13579 GCA_018250775.1 Helias cama
CTTTACAAAAATAATTAGGTAAAAAAAATGGTGCGAGGAGCAACCTATATAGTCTATAAAAATGCGTAATTGAACTTCCATAATACCGAAACTGAAGTGCATAATAATTATCTTGATATAACATTACTGAGGAATACGGCTGAGCCGCTTGGAATGTCATACGATTTTAATTACTACTACGTTGACCATTTGTAAAGATAATAAATGTAAGATAAGTCAAAGCATTTTGCATTCTGCAAGTCGTATCGATAAATAACAGTCCTTAAGCATGATCCTGAGTCCCTATTGGTAGTTTGAGGACGCTCAACACGGGTTGGCCACTAGCCTCGTTCCCAACCAATCTGCAGTCGAGTAGCGTGGTGGATAATACTTAAGGCCTCCCCTTGTTTTGGGTATCCAAACATTTGGACATTAAAGCTTTGCAGTTCCAGCTACAAAACATTCTATTATATCTACTTTTAAACAAACCGAGATACAGCCGACTAGGCCACCAGGTTTAGAAGGAGGACTGTTTCCGCCATTCTTGAAACACATGTCAAACAACAATATATTTTTGTTATACATATAATATTGTGGCCTCTGTAAAATATACTACACAAAAGTTTTGTTGTTCAGAAACAAGTGAAGAATAACCTTCTTGATTAGAGATTGGTGCACCGCCGTGGAATACCGCTCAACCGTTCAGAATTAGATACGATTTTAATCACTTTGCTGTCCACTGTGATAAACGTACAGGACAAGTTGATCCGTTTTGCAGAGATAGTTATGTACCAAGAAATTAGTACAAAACTTCTCCTTTTGCTTAAGATACTTTCCAATCGAATGCTTCTTTGAAATTATTCTGCAATTATGTTTTAAATATAACGGCCCCATAGCCTAGTTGGTAGTGACTCTGCCTGCGAAGCTAGTTGTCCTGGGTTCGAGACCCGCTCGAGGCAGGCCACCTGTCCGCCGATGTTTGTTCTCATGTTATGTGTCTTGCTGTGATGTTTATGTGTGTCCATGGCACCCACCATACAGGAGTTTATAAAATTTGGCGCTTTTCTTTCTTTTCCTATTCTTGATTTTCAGGCTGGTGATAATAAATTTAAGACGAGCACATAAAACCTCAAACAGTGGCAACTTCAATTCTTTTAGAGTTTGTATGTCAACAGATGCTGCTAAAGGCCATTTGATAAACAAAAAAGGCCTGAAACAAGGTAAATCCACACACATGATACATAATTTAAACCTAGACCGCGGAGCACTTGAAAAGTTTTGGATAGTGTTAAAGTAAAAGATAAAAGTTTGATTACGAGAAAAGAGAAGAGTTCAGCGGAATCCAAAAAGAAAGGGATAAGAATGGAGATGGTTCTGATGTTAAACGAATGTACTAACAAACTCTAACTTTATAAACACCTTTTATTCATCTGAAAGGATTTTAAAACAATGTCTTTCAATTCAGAAACTAACTGCAAGCGTTGGTTCGTTAGCTTTGAAAAAGATTTTGCTTCGTCGTACTTTATCCATTTTGCAAAGTGATGGGAGATAGTGTTTTATGCTCTGGCAACAAAAGAAGATATTTCAAACGAGATTTTTTGGTTAAAGAGTATCCGTGCTCAGGTTTTGTTTTGTAGTACATTTGTTTTTTAAAAATATTAAAGTTTTTCGTACTCACTTCTTCAATTTGTTTAATTATTGCTGTCCTTTGATCCGACTCTTTTCGCTATTATGTTGCTAGGGCTGCTAAGAACGTATGCTTTTCTTTGCATTACCTGCCTTTGGATGGATAGTTGTGATGTTTCATACAAGAACGGCTTCAAAGTACGGAAACCCGTATGTGTAAAAACCTACCCGCGGCCGATGATCCACTAAAAAAAGGACCATTAAAGAGTAAATTATTTGTTTATTTTACACAGTATTTGTTCAATCTGTCCAATTTTGATGATCAAAATTATGAAGATTACGGTATTATTTAACTTTCCCGTTAAATTTACACCTAATTGGTTTACAAAGTTTTGGAACGAAGAACATTTCAGCGAATTTGATAAACTTCTGTTGACAGAGCGGTCTAGTGGTTAGTTAAAGTTCATAAATAAAACAAAGTTGCGTACAGTCTGGCTGTAAATCAAAGCACCAAAATTTGGTGGAAATCTTTTCAACGCAAAACTTTATAAAAGTTACTTTATAAGGAAGCTAAAGGTTTTAATTGTAAATATCGTCATAGTGGTTTATTTTTATATTCATTAGAAAAATCATGAAAAAATAAAACAAGACTGAATGATAAAAATAATTTAACCGAATCAGTTTGGTAGCTTGGCAGTTACCGTTATCGTTATATGCCGGTAAGCACCGGTAAGTACGAAGTCTACACTTATCATATTTGGTATACATCTTGTCACTATGTTTTATTAAACACGACATAAAAAAACAAATTGTTGTACACTGTTTTATGTTAGTTTATGATGCAGAACACATTTTTATTTCCTGTTAACTCCTTTGGTGAAAACCACGTCCAGTGTTAAACCTCAAGGTTTCTCAAAACATCCTCTCAATCTATCGAGAGAATAACGAGACCTATGTGTGCGGTCTCCAGCAAACTGAAAAAATGTCCTGGTAGCTCAATTGCTTATTGAACTCTGTTATCAACAGCGGACCTAGCACTGTACTGTTCTTCGAAAAGGGTGATAAGTTGGCACTAAACTATGGGCTCATGGTGCTCCTGAGCCTCATTTATAAGATGTTTTGAGGGTTCTCACCATTTCCAGAATACACAACAATCTGCTCTCTGAAAAGGCTATAGTATGATAAACCTGAATATGCCACAGCAGGTTGTACAGATGACAGTGGAGTATAATCAACTACTGTGTGTTGCCTATATCTGGAACATCAGAAAGCCTATTTAAAACTTAGTGATTATATACTCCTTAAGCCCAGATCCCATCCAAGCCAAAACTGTGTGATTAAGTATTTATTCTGTATATGTATTTATTAATTATTGAGAAGTATAAATATATGCATCAAATTTACCTATAGGGAAATAGGTAAATTCGATTTTAAAAAAGTTTCTGTTTTTAACAGGGCTTCTTTAGGAAGCGGAATTACATCGCGGCAACAGACTTCAAGAATCACCAAACAAAAAAGGAACTCGCTCCCTTTAAGTTTTACGGGACAATAAGCTACGAGTAGCTTATCCACTGTGCCTGATTCTATTACTAAATCTGTACTGCTTTCAAAAACTACATAAATTTATTATATTACTTCACTTGTCCAATTATCAACAGTCCACGACGAATTATATTATACAGAAGGGTACTTTTTTACACCTACGGTTCACCCTAATGAATGGAAAAAGACTTCTTCTCTGCGTGTATATGAATCTCGCACCTGTCCATTACAAGTTAGTATTATCTTTAAAATTAACTAAAATTCTATTTTTAAATCAAAATCATAAACAATTGTTGTTTATTACTTTTGGACACAAATAACAGGAAGCGTACATAAACATGATGCAATGATTTCCGTCTAAAAACTTTCTTTTTGTTATTTTCACATATGCATTATGACAACTTCTAAGAACTAATACGTTTTCAGTCTGACGCCTCTCTTTTGTTTTGCTTGATGTATGGACAAGTATTGTTAAAATGCTCCTCTATGACGAGAAAATAGATGTGACAATATCCTACTTTATGAAGTATATTACGAAGATCGAATGGAATGAAGATCTATTTGTTCTAACTGTTCCTTATTTTTAAGAGATCTATCTCGGCTCATCGCTCTACCCATGCTAATTGGAAAACATTTCAATTACCAATGGAGTTTTCAGAGTAGGAATATTAGAACTGGATTTATTTCAAGTTCCTACGAAATAATCGAAATTAACTTATGTAAAACGAAGTTAGGTTTAATGAATAATTTTTAAAACGTCTATTTAAAGAGCTTAGCATTTTAGAGCTAGCATTTTGTATACAACAACATTATAGCAATTTCATACACATTTGTCACGTAGTAATAAGTTACGTATTTCGTGGAAACATTATCGTGATCCTCAAAACCCGTGCTAAGGATACCTATAGATCAAATTTTATTTTGTTTAATGGTGACTTTTATCAAACCATTAGTTGTTAGACATTTGATTTATATAAATATAAATTAATGACTGTCATTTCATTATAACACCATTATAGCAATTTCGGGCATCAAGTGGTTCCAGACAAGCACACTAAAACTGAACCCATACCCATAATATGACATCTTCGTCCACCATAAAATGACATCACTTGGCTAAGCATGCATTGTCTAAAAAATTGGCTAAGCAGAATGTACACTTGTAAAAATAATTGTTAATGGGAGATTCCCTAAAAGAGCCTAGCAAAAGATGAACCTTTATATAGAGAGAAAGGTAAAATCTAGAAGGCTCATCTAATAATTCAATTCTACCACAATAAAGATATTTTTAATTATAAATACTTCTAAATCTTGCAGTTCTAACACATAATATCTCTGTAGCCAGTATCACCACATGTAGTATCAGTATTTACATATTACACTATCCGTCCGGCGGCATGTTTTTTGGTCGCGGATAAAGTGTGTTTACACGGCGTTTCATTTCTATTGATGCTTTCAGTTATATCCGCGCTATATAAAAGGTATGATTCCTAGCAACGTGTCTCCGGCTTTAATAACCCCTCTGAAATGCTAATCGATGTGTGTAGCACGTAGTACGGAACACGGACCAGATCAGCTCGTACTGATACAGCGATCCTGACACTGC
Organism: Helias cama; assembly: GCA_018250775.1. Taxonomy (NCBI): domain Eukaryota; kingdom Metazoa; phylum Arthropoda; class Insecta; order Lepidoptera; family Hesperiidae; genus Helias; species Helias cama. The sequence goes on from DWOC01000018.1 coordinate 4,754, forward strand.
GACACGTCGGCACTAGGACATGTTCAATATCGCTGTGCTCGTAAACGATGTTATTTGTAGGTATATTCAAAAAATAATTTTTCACATTCATAGTCTCATGCAGTCCCTAAGTAGTGAATACCGTGATCACACACAAGACAAGAATGTCACATAAATTAGAATAGGCAATAGAAAATAGTTAATTTATGCATACTCGGAGTCGAGTCTAGGGAGAACCCTGCACCCACTCTGAGTGCGCATTGCATGTCAATTTTTTTTATTGAAATAAACCCTGTAATCAGGCATACGCGTCACCTAAACTGATCGGCGTCTAATGACGCGACGAGCAACACCAGCGGAGTTTCACCGGAGTTAGCCGTTAAAGGAGACCTCTTTTATGCCCTTTTAAGAAACCCCATGGGGTTGTTAAGAAAATGGTATAGGCTATTTAACGTACATTATAAACCGGAGTTGCATTTCTCGGAATCCCAGCTTAAGGTTGTACGATGTAGGATACACGCTAGAGAGTCGTGTACGGGTATTATTTGATTTGTCACAATGAATTCAAGCAACTGACATAAATTCTCATAATTCAGCTAAAAATTAAGTAAACAAACACGGTATACACACGGTACATGCGAAGATCAAGTTAATAACCTGCTCTCGCAACAGACCGTACGGAGACCTCGCAAACCTCGCAAGTCTATTTGATTGTAAAAAGTGCGTACCTACTTACAATGCGCCCGCTACTCACGCGGACATGCAAACCATTGGCGGCCGATTTGTATGAAGCTGACTAGTTCTGTTTTACTATGTTAACACGGTAATGGTAATGGATTTTGTCGGACTTTTATGAAAATATTCGCAGAAGTTTCTAGACCAGCGTTTGATACAAATTCCTAGCAAGAATACTTTGATTATCACTTTTAATCTGTGTAAATTCGTTTTTTTTTCGTAACGTGTAATTGAGACATTTTACATAATGTCCCCCCCGCCTGCCGCGGAACTGTTAAGACGTGCTCGCTGTGGCTCTTCAAACAAAAAATAAAAACAATAGTTTATACTGTGATTTTAAGCATAAAAACTGAATAGATATCAAGTTTACGTGTGTATCTCTGATTTAGTGCAAAAGAAAACTTCTGGAGGTGTTAAACAGTGCTTAAATAAACGTTAACAAGTTTAAAAATTCTCGAGTGGCGGTTAGTGCAAGCGAACAGTGTGTCAGTGATCGACCAAACGTGACTCATTCTTTAGTTACTAACCAACAATAACACTAAACACAAGAAGAAACAGTTCCTTGTTTTCATCATTAAAGCTTGTAGCATCGGTAGCGCAGCGCGCTACACGCTTGATTACACGCCATAGAGAGCGAACGTCCCGCAGTTCTAACCTCATCGACAAAAAGAGAAAAAAAAAGTTTTTTTTTTTTTTTTTTAATTTTTTCCAATTTGTGCAAATTATAATATTGCTATGAAATTAATATAAAATCATATGTTATTTTAAAGAGAATTTAAAAAAGAAAGTAAGTTCCTGGTGAGAATCCCTCGGTGTAGTTTCTTTAGTAAGCTTGAACCTGCGTAAAGATCATTTTTGCAATATAAAATGAATGTCACGCAGAAATGTGCAGGCTGCAGGAATTCTCTTATTAAGAAAGATTTTCTACAATGCATTACATGCAAAGGTAAATATGATTTAGAATGTGCAAATATTAGCGTGAAAGCATTCAATGTGATGGAACGCAAAGAATTATGGAAATGTCCAGAGTGTACCAGTAAACGACCCAAGAAGGGAAACACGAATACACCCGTTAGAAGCATGGCAATAATACCGGACGAAGTTGATGAGTCTGAACCAAGCTTTCGTATTGGGCCTTACGATTCAAAATATGACTCTAATGTCACTCAGAGGTCTAAAATCACTCGTTCATCTCCACTAAGTGCAAACAGCCCAATCTCTACAGAGAGGGACAACGCAAGTACCTCTTACAACGCTGCTATGTTTGATGATCTCAAAAGATATATTAGAGATCTATTCACCAGTCAAATGGACAGCATAAAGGAAAGTATCAATGCTCTAACCAACACTATAACTTCTCATAACGACCGTATAGAGCATCTCGAAACTAGAGTCGCATTACTGGAGAGTAAAATCGAAGAGGCGCGTCCCAGCTCATCGATTGACAGCATGGTATTACAACTTCATTCTGACATTGCAGAACGAGATCAAGCTTTACTCTCGAATGATCTAGAAATAGCCAGTTTCCCAGAGAGCTCACACGAGGATTGTTGTCAAATAATTATAGGATTAGCGAAAAAGGTCGGAGTAGACATCAGCGAAACAGACATTGTGTCAGCAGAACGATCGGGCCCGCCACGTCGTACAACACACGATGGTGCCCCAGCGTGGCCTCGTCCCATCACTGTGCGCCTTGTGCGTCGTGCTACACGAGACGAACTTCTACGTGCTGCGCGTGCCAGACGTGACCTGAACACTGATGGACTTATTTTAACATCTGGGTCTGCAAGGCGAATATATCTTAACGAACGCCTTACAAAATATCATCGCTTGCTATTAAAAAAAACAAGGGCGATTGCTGTAGAGGCACAATACAAGTTCGTGTGGATGCGGGAAGGAAGGATCTTTGTGCGCCAAGCGGAAGGGAAACCACGGCATCGAATACGAAGTGACATGGACTTAACAGGGCTATTTGGCAAAGCTTGTATAAATTATGAAAAATAGACTTTTAACTTTTTCTTTTGAACTTTTATTATTTAACAGTTGGCTTGATATATTGTGTATATGGCATTAATACTGCTACTTGCCAAAGAAAGATGCTTATTTTTTTTAAATTTTTTTTAAATAATTTCATATGACTATCTTGCCTTTATATTCTTTATAAATATTTACACTACTACCACACTTTAATTTATCGACAATATAATAGTATCATCTACACAAATACAATCTAACGTAATAATAAGTTTTATTGTTTAGTTACTGTACAAAATGGTTAAGAATAAATATCTCAGAGTAGGATTATTAAATGCTCGCTCGTTAAACACAGGTAAAGATGAACTTTTTGTGACTATGAAGAATCAATCTCCAGATATATTGGCTGTAAATGAAACGTGGCTCAAGGAAGGAGAAGAGGCATTCATCGAAGGTTATCGTTTCATACATAGAGCCAGGCAAAACAAAAAAGGTGGAGGAGTAGGCTTCTACATCAGGGAGGGTATCACCACAAGGGTACGACGCCATCCACCTTCATTGCTAGAACAGATGTGGATAGAACTCCAGGTACCAGGCGCAACGATGTCTTTAGGCACTGTATATAGGCCAGAGAGTGTAGGAGTGATGGAAACGTTAGATGCGCTTAGTGATTCAATGGACACGATGGCACGATGTGACTATACTTGTATTTTGGGTGATTTTAATATAGATATGGCAAATACAACCTCTTCTAGGGTAAAGGACTTCTTACAATTCTGTTACCAGCATAACCTTAACCAGTTAGTTAATGAACCAACAAGAATCACAGATTGTTCTGAAACCATACTTGATCTTATTCTAACAAATAAAATTTCAAGATGCAGAAATATCCAAGTAATACACAATCACTGTCTCAGTGACCATGCCATGGTCTTGGTAGATTATGATATCAAAAAACCAAAATTTATTAGACGAGTAAAACTGCAAAGACCGCTTCATAATATAAATGTGGATTCCTTTACCCAAGACTTAGCCTTTATCCCATGGGAAACAATCTTAGACCTCGATACTGTGGACGAAATGGTGGAAACATTTAATACCTTCATTACAAACCTATTTGATTTGCATGCACCACTTCGACAGATAGTTATAAAGGATAAACCAAGGCCATGGATAACAGACACGATAAAGTTTATGATGAGCCTTCGAGATGAAGCGTTAGCTAAGGCAATCAAAAATAAAACCGATAGTGCAAAAGATTATTATCGCACATTTAAAAATCTAGTAACTGGTACGATTGAACGGGAACGCAAAGCTTATTTTAACCACTTTATCACTAAAAACAGGAATAAACCAGCTGTGCTGTGGCAAAACATAAGAAATACTATTCAAATAAAAAACAAACAAACAACACTTATCCCCGAAAACCTAAACGATCCCGATAAAATAAACGACTACTTTTTGACTCTTCCGGTACCAGACAGCAGTAACACTGACGGAAATAATACTACATTGAGTATCTGTGCATTAACCTCAGATGATTCTCTAGATTTAAGACCGACGACTGAGACAGAAATCAGGAAGATTATAAACAGCATAAAGACCAAAGCTGCAGGATGCGACAGCTTTAATATTGACATGATTAAGTTAACTTTGAATGTGACTTTACCCATTATCACGAAGATTGTAAACAAGTGCATCGAAACTAGTAGCTTTCCTTCGTGTTGGAAAACAGCGCTAGTGAAACCGATTCCTAAAAAGGACTCTGTTAGGAACCTAAGCGACCTACGGCCTATTTCCATTCTGCCGGTTTTGTCAAAACTGCTAGAAAAAGTAGTATTAGATCAAGTACTTAGGTATATTGAAAAGACCAATATAATTCCAAAATTTCAGTCCGGGTTCCGTAGGGGTCACAGCACGGAAACGGCTCTTATGCATGTCTCAGACGATCTCACCGAGGCCTCGGATTTGGGTCTGAGTAGCATCATGGTCCTGTTGGATTACTCACGTGCATTTGACTGTTTAGATCATGAATTACTCTTAAAAAAATTAGAATGTTACAGATTTTCAATGAACACCCGTCTGTGGTTCAAATCGTTTTTAACAAATAGACAGCAGATTGTGGTAACGGAGGATGTCAACGGTAATCAAAAATTTTCGTCAGTTATGAAAGTTCAACGAGGCTGCCCTCAGGGATCGCTGTTGAGCCCTGTTTTATTCTCCATTTTTACAGCTGATTTACCCATGGAAATAAAGACCTGTAAATACCACCTTTACGCCGACGACACCCAGTTGTACTACTCGTTCCATAGTAAAAATACGCAACAAGCAGTGGAGGCAATAAACAAGGATTTGGACTCAATCTACACTTGGTCTCAGAAAAATCTTTTAGCCCTGAATCCAGTAAAATCCCAAGTTCTAGTACTTGGCACAAAACATCAAGTAAATAATGCAATTAACTGCAAAATTGACATTAAAATAAATGACGTTGCTCTAAAACATGTGACTTCCGTGAAAAATTTAGGACTGATATTAGACAGCGAACAAAAATTCGTGGAACATGTTAACTGCAAAATTAAAACCGCATACCTAAAGCTAAAGAACCTATATAAAATCAGATCCTATATTAGTGAGGAACTACGTCTGCTCTTGTGCGAATCTCTGGTACTCTCCCAATTTAACTACTGCAGCTCGGTCTTTGGATCAAAACTAAATGCAAATACAGATAGAGCAATACAGCGGGTACAAAATGCTTGCATACGTTTCTGCTACAATGTGCCAAGGAGAGAACGTATAACACCCTACCTGAACAAAAAAGGCATCCTCAATATGAGCGCTAGGAGAGAGCTATATTTTGCGAGCACACTTCACAGAGTAATCTGGAATAAAAAACCGGAATACCTCTTTGAGAAGCTTACGTGGATCAAAGATATTTCTCATCGAAATTTGCGATTGAAAACCCAGACACTGTTGCACATGCCTGCGCATAGGACGGCAAGATACAGGACCTGTTTCAAGTTTGCCGCAGCAAGGATATGGAATGATTTACCACCGCCGATGCGGGAAAAAATGTCCACACAATTATTTAAATCAAAATACAAAACTGCGCTGATGAGAAGGCAACTTGCTGCGGAGAATTTGAAATCAGGTTACTGCAACATTCTGAACCTTGCAAAATACTTTCCACAGGGTAAACGCATACATACGTAAACGTAAATCCATACATCTACGCACGCGCGCAAACACACACACACACACACACACACACACACACACACACGCACACACCAACTCAAACACACAAGAATGAAAGGCAGACAGTTTTTTATTTTATTTTTATTATTATGTCATTAATTTTTCCGTAATTTCCCGCAATATGAAAATGTTTTTTCTTTTCTTTTCAATTAATCTGTATCTGTTTTTCTGAGTATTCTGTGTTACGTTTAACTGGCAGGTGATTGGGGAACCCCATACCCTCACTCCCGCACAACACCAAAGGGAGAAGGGGCTGACAGAATAACAGCGCTGTACGGGATTTTGATTCCGTGTCAGGAAATGCTGAGTCTTCTCCTTTTGCCCAGAGATTTCAAACTATTATAACTTTTATTATTTTTATTATACTTGTAATATTGAACTGAGGCAATAAACATATTATTATTATTATTATTATTATTATTATGTATGTACCTATACTTATTTGCATTTGGTGTGACACATTTTTATCGGTATGGCATGAATAAATATTGGTTAATTAACGAAACGTGATCCAAATGGATTCGATAACAACTGTGGCAATGTTTTGCAAAATAACTCCAAGTTTAATCAAGTGTTACCTATTATTGGCTATGGAAATAAGTACAAAAAACCCTCACCGCCTCGCCACTTGAATATATTGCAAACTAAAAAAGTTAAATAACTCGGGAGCACCTGGATGCATGATCGCTAGTTGCAAATTATATGTGCGCCTAATGGTTAGGGTCCCGGTTGTAATTCATAAGCCGACACGATGAAGTGCCCTAGGCCTAGACTTGGGGCGTGTTTCGAGGGCTCCACCGGGCCGGTGCTAACTAGTGTTGAGGTAATCATCTTAGTCCTCATGTATTGTGTCCTCATGCAATGCGCCCACATATCCTCGTTCGTTATCCTCTTTCATATTTAAATATTGCCATAATATATCAAAAACCGCATTCAAATTGGATAAGTTTTTAATGTTAGCGTGGAAGTAAGCCGTTTCTAATATTAGCTTGGTTTTTTTTTTTATTGGGGCCAATCCGGCTGGTGTCATTTTAGTCAGAATTATAATTTCCAATTATTATCTACGTCTGCATAACGTTATAACCTTAAACTATTGTCTATTGTTTTCTGAACCAGCGTAATAAAAAAAATTACAGATAATAGCACTCGTATAAACAAACTTCGCAAGCAATGTCGAGGCACAGCCGTAAATTTTATTAAAAGGTACTTATTTCGTAGTATACTGCGCCCAATTATGTTAACGGCTAGTGGTTAATGAATTAACGATTGACCAAAATTGTTCGGTCCTGAAATCGGTTAAATCATTGGTATTTCGGTCAAAAGCCACTCGAAATAATTAAGCTCAGTAAGCCCGTCTTACCCAAGGTATAGTTCAGTTTACGCTGGTATTCTTTACTACTTCGGTACAAATTATAGGTCTTAAGTCCACGAGTCGGTCTTACAGAACTCAAAGCGGAACATTTTGATTTACTAAGAGATTTGAGGACATCAGAAGGATGTTTATAACATGCTGCTTTGTGTTAGTTTGTAAGTAAGTATACATATCAATGTTTTACTACAGAATACTTATACGTTTTAGTAAATATCTATTCCTATTTCAGAAAAAAAAAACAAAAAACGAACTAATGTGACGTTCATTTAAAGAAAAATTTGTTTCGTGGTATGTAACTGCCAATTATTTTTACGGCTAGTGATTAATGATAGAACGATTGTCCAAAATTGTTCGGTCCTGAAATCGATTTAATTCCGGTCAAGAGCACTCGAAATAATTTTACCCAACAACCCCGTCTTTAGTTAAATCGCGGTTCATTTTACGCTGGTTCTCCATCAAATATCTACTGATCTGTGATCACGCGATCCGAACATTTTACTTGCGTTTAGCAAACTAAACAAACAAAATGGGTTGTTAAAATTATTGATATTTTAAGTCGTAAATATATAGTTGAAGTTTAATTAATTTATCCATGTAACGATTTAGTTGAGAAACCAACTAGCGTTAGTAGTAGTTTCAAAGTAAATTAAAACACACTTTTGGCCCGCCTACCGGTCGATATTCGACCATCATTAATTAAACGGATGTTATCTTTGTTATTTTAAATCTGTTGAGCCAAAGAGAAATTTATGATAATGTAATTTATTGTCTTCTATTTTTCGTCTGTCATTAGCATTCTGCAATACACTTCTACACATAAACTATAAGTGTGGCAAATTTTAAGCTCATGCGTCCGCGCAATTTTCGTAGAAAGGGGTCATACATTTTTGCATCACGTATTAATATATAGATTCTAGATACTTCTACTTCCGCGTCAGATTTAGTGCAAATTTCCAAAAGGCCGGGGCGACGGCGACGCCGCGTCCGAGTCCCGGCGCTGCGGAGCGACGCGCGTCATTCCCGCGCTACGTGCACCGCATGCGTGATGTCGATCACGAGCCTGCAGCGCGCTCACCCGTATAGCGCGCTGTAGGCGAGAGCGGATTTTACTGAACCTATTATTAAAACAACACAAAGTTGTACTTCCTGGTGGACTTTTCTTTGTTGAATGAATTCAGTTGTTCATAATAGTCAAAATTTTTAAGGAAGGTTTTGTTTATAGTTTAAATATATGAGCGTATTGCAAACGGTAGTGGGTCTCGGTATTCCTTAAAAGGTAAATAATATGATGTCAATTTATAGAATTAAAAAAGTATTAATTAATTCGGCTCTCGGTCCAAGTTATTGTAACATGACATAAACACATGTCTGAAACGATTATGACTCATTTAAAAATCTTTCAAAACGCTCATCGCTCATGCCTTGTCTCCATGTCGCCATCGCTCTCGCATTACGGGGATCGATGTCAAATCGCAGCGGCACTCAGTTGAGTCCCACTGTAGCGGCACCAC
>DWOC01000019.1:0-13403 GCA_018250775.1 Helias cama
TGTTCTCCCGGTCCAAACACACCATCGGATCCCAACGGATCATCGGATCCAAACGGCACATCCGATTCGCACGAATCAGTTGGCACAATCGGATCATCCGTATTGAATGGAACGTTCGAGTCCAACGGATCCGTTGGATCTTGCGGGTTAACTGATTCGATGGAATTACTCGTATCACTCCGGTCTCGGATCGCGTGGATCGTGGATCATGGATCACACCCTCGATGAAGTGCTACATCATTTACAAGATGCCTTTATTGTTTTTTTTTTGCTTTGAGTGATAAATTTGGATAAGTATTTAGTGGAAGATAGCATTGTACTGCAACATTTTACGTATAGGTACTATAAGGTATTTTCCAAGTACTTTGCAAAGTTATTAAGCTACAGTTTTGAAATCATTGGAATATGTTACAACAAACATTATATGAAAACAACTATAATTTTTATATGGTGGAAAACTTTATACAAACAATCAATCCTGTTACTAATAATTCATCAAATAATGACAGTTTTAAACACCTTTTGCAGCTTTCACGGTCATATACTTATCCAAATTCGCTGTAACAAAGTAATTAAAACAGTATTTCTCTACAAGCATTTAATGCACTTCTTCGATTGTGTGAACCTTAAAATTGTATTGATACTGACGCCTTTCTTAAAAACTATGTACAATTATTTATATTTAGCACGTAATGACGAAGGTTTCACTGTGATTTGATTTGAGATTATTTATGTACTTTTAATAATTTTACAGTAGGTAGGGGAGGTTGTACATTGAATATTCTTTAGAATCTCAACGAGTGCTCATTAGATATCTGAAGAGGTACGAAGACCAAAATCAGTTTGAGAGTCAATATTTTACATGTGTTTACCTAAAATAATCTCTTTTATTCTTTTTGTACTGGATATCTATTTGAAGCGACATCACAATAATATATATGTACAATATACAACCTACTTAATATTTACATTTTTAGACCTTCGCATTATGTTGTATTTGTGAATATTTTGCAAAATATATTTATGTATATATTCAAACGTTAGTGGTTATATAAAATGTGTATTATTTATGTATAGTGTTGTACCACAAGTGCTTTGATGTTCTCGTTTCATCTTACTGTCCCTCCGGCTATTGTTCTGAAGGAGTGTCTTCCCAGTATATCCTTTCATAGGACAAAGGACTTGTTATACGTGTACAATACAATATTCTTTATTGGACACAAACTTACACAAATAATAAAATAATAACACCACACTATAATAGCCGCGTCTAGTAGGGGCCTTATAGGGGCCTTATGTCTCACGCAGCGATTTCTACCAGAAAACCTATATCTATCTAACGATACTGCACTAAAGGTATAGATGGAAATGGTATCAGGTTGTTAAACTATCCACGTCATAATATTTTAAACCCTGTTTTTAAATTTTTTAAATGTATTACGTTTTATAGGACGTACATACGTCTGTCAATCGACTGTGTTGGGAAGGCACTGAACAATTTCCACTACAGGGTATATAATATTCCTGTCATTTTTTCAAAGCAAATTAAACTCTGAAAATTCTTCTTCTTCTACTGATGTGATAATAACATAATGATGCCAATTAGAAATGTCCAATGTAAATAATTGCATCATGTAAGTCGACTTCAGTAGTTTTATTGTATTCTTGGAGTGGAACTGTATGAAACACGTTTGAATAATACAGTATTATTGAAGTAATAATATATTTTTTAAATATATGCTTAACACTATTTGTATAATACAATTCATACCAATAATTACTAAAAGCACTTATTTGCAAATAGAAATATAAATCTAACTTATAACACGTGGAAAGGTTAAAATACATAAAAGAATTACATGAAATATTTTTTAATGTATGACTAGTACAGATGTTTGTCTTAGCTATATTTATTTATTTATTTAGCTATATGACCGCCCATGTTATTTCTTTCAATGTGTTCTGATTTCATAAACTGCAGTACAATAAAACGTATTTATTTACAACGATTTGACCCCTGTGACTTTGTTCGCGTGGTCTTCAGCAACGCGTACCTTTAGTGTTTATGGATGGAACTGGGGCACTGCCCACTATATATAAGTGAAAACCGCATTCAAATCGGTTCAGCCGTTCCTGAGATTAGCGTGGTCAAACGCACAGACAAACAGACAAAAAATTCAAAAAATGTTTTTTTTGTTTCAGTAACATAGAAACAACGTGTAGAAATTGTTTTCTCGAAAAAATAATAAACCATGCATAAACCAGCCATGCTTATAATTTATTATATGTACAGATGATAAAATCGCCCAAAGATAATATTATTACTGAAGTCGATTAAACTATATTAAGATGTGTTCATCTTGTCCATTTAGCCTTATTGGGAGCTGTGAGATGAATTTAGTATTGAAATATTCAATATCTATGTTTATATTTATATTAACGTTACATTATTGAATTGGAGCTCTATATATTTGTTTATAACAGTATCTATCTATAAGGGGAGTTTGTCACGGATTTTATACTACACTCAGATAAGACGTATTTTTATGTTAGAAAACTAAAGTGAAATTCGCAATCTCAATAAAACCTTGCAATGTTTGAAAACTTGGATTGAAATAATATTGCAGTATTTTTACGTAAAGTTAGCGTCAAGCATTAAATCCGTTTTAGTATTCGTGACAAAATGCCCAAGCATTGTTGCATAGTGTATGGCGTAGATGTATCTAGGCGTGTCTATGAGAGCCTCTGGGGTCGTGTTCAAAACAGCAGGAGACTAATGGCTGACAATATAATAAGTTAACTCTGTACCTATTGATAGAATATATGAAATTATAATAAGTGTTACTAACGTAGTCTTAAGCAATACTCATGAATTGAATCTTAGTGGACGAACCGGTAAGTACACGTCGGTCTTGAAAAGAGACTTTTAAATACCCTTTGAAAACATTCAAATAAATTACAACGTCAGTATTATTACGTACCTTTAAAACAACAATTTGATAGAATATTAGGTAATATGTAAATAAAATATTTTTGTACCGCAATACGACTAAAAATTACTCCAGCACGTATTTTAAAATAATGTGAAGAGTATTTTAAAATAAATAAATTAGGTACCAACATTTTCAAATTCGACGTGTATTAGTCGTTCGTCCTTAAATGTTAAGTATTATTTTTATATTATTGTATTCGTAAGACTTTTGTTATTAATATAAATTGTATTGATTACAATTGACATGCTTTATGAGTAAATTGTAACCTATTGCACAAATATTTCAGCTTTATAATACTTCCTAAAAATGGCAACTTGCAGTTTTGTATTAAATTTTACAATTTTTATTTGATTTAATATTATATTATACCTTTTATCATACATTTAAATTTTATTTTTACACTTACTATAAATGGATAAGATATAGATATAGTCCACTTGTAATGTTTATATTATGTTTAAGCTTAAATAATTGAAATGTGCTTAATTCTAACATGTTTCCTATTTTCCTCTAAGTATGAAATTAGCACATAATTTATAAGTTATTTGCAGCAAATAAATATATGGTTATAACTTAATTTGATTGATCTCCAATTAAAGACATCACATTGAAAAAATATAACTAACACTGCCTTACTGTATTATGTATAAACAAAAAAGAATATTATGATAATTTTCTATTTATTATATTTTTGTAATACTTTTCAGTTATCTTATAGGTATTGTTGCGTTAAGTTGTGAAGTATTTTTTGTGTGACATTGTTATTGCCAATATGTCTGTTATGTATGGAATTCTATATTCGGTCTTTGTTTTCTTCTCGCGATGTGAAAATTATATATTTTCTACCGGATACAAAAATATTAGCCTTTTCCAGAGTAGAACCATATATATACCCTTTGCTTGAAATGTCATTACAACTTAATCCTTACAGACATTGATAATGGCAAAAAAGAAAATTTCCAGAAGCCTACTTTTCCTAGGCTTTATTTAACTAAGTGTTCTCCGTTTGGACTTCCTAGTGCTAACAGTCAGGCGAAAGTTACTTTCGCATTTCGCATAACCAGAAGTATAATTATCTTTCCTGAATTTACCAAATGTTCTTCAATGTTTTGGTAGTTATCAAGAAGCTTTAGTTTTATTTCTTCTATCATCGTAGAGTCTACGCAGCATATAAGAGTTTCATTCAAATTAATAGAAAAATTACTACCTAAAATGACGTTACTATTTAATTCTCACAATCTAGTGCTCTTGACGACCACTCGTAACAATTATTCACGTTAATTATAATGCAACTGCCATTAATTATAGTTATGTACCTAACACTTAAAAACATTATTCACATAAAATAAGATTTTAGTGATCTATTTTTAAATAAAAAGACTAATAATCACAAATATTTTAAAACGGCACAAATAGTCAAATTTTAAATTTCCAGCTCCTTTGCTATAGCATTTAATAATAAGTTCATAAAATTCAAAAAATATTCCATAACGGCTTTTAATATTTCGATTGGTTTATATTCCTATTTGAAGTATATATTTTAAGTAAGGTGATCTACGCGCCAGCTTTAGTTTTTGACAATTATGTATTCTACAGTATGATTATCTATCTATGTAGAAGTTATTTGCATTTGTGTACTTATGTTTATAAGCTTGTATTAAATGAACATGTACCTATTCTATAAATGTCTTGTAAATCTGTATGTGTGACATTCTAATATACAACTTATATATTTTTGCACATACATTACTTACACACAATAAAAGCAATGTTTACGTCGGCAGCATTAAATAAAAGCAACTTTAGTCTTTATATATATTTCATTTAACTTGAAAATGTTGTACTTTTTTGCAATATTTTTATTTAATAACTCTATTTATTGTTAAGAACTTGACCTTCGTAAGAATGTTGTATTACATTACAGTAGCAGAATAGTGTTATTTTATTGTTTCTCAAGAAATTAGTTTAATCAAAAAATTGTATTTTTTACGCAAATATAGTGGTACATTATTGCAGAAAAACTCTTTTATTTATTATCTGTGTTACAAGTAACCGTCGTTGTAGCAGAGTGGTTTACACTTTGATCTGTTATAAGAGAGGTCCGAGGTTCAAATCCTAGTACCACGTACACGCACATAACTATGTGCATTTAAGAAATAATATCATTTACTGTAACGGTGAAGGAAAACATCGTGAGGCAGTCTGCACCTGCATGTTCAAAAGACATGAACTCCACCCCCCATTTGGTCATCGTGGTGGGCCATTATAAATAAAGAACACTGAAATATAAAAATAACCTCGTAATGTTGAATGCGATTGGTCAAATGGACATAATATAAAAGTATTGACTAATCACGACCCAAAAATCGTATAAATTGTCTTAAGACAACATTTTTATCTGTATATTACCATTGAAAACGTGAAACTTTAATATCATAAAAATATATTTATTTGTATAGGTAAATAAGATTGGAGATGTATTTATTTCAATAAAATTATTACTTCTACTATGAAAACTTAAATTAAATGTACCTATGAAATATGGAATAGATTCCATTCAGCATTCAGCTAAGATTTCTATCCGCCATCCATGAGTTTATGAAACTGTGTCGATTCAATTCAAATCTATTATTACTATTCCGTATTAATATCCTTTTGTGGCAATACGTACAGAACAATGTCTCCACGATACGGTAAAGTAAAAACTAGTAAATTGTAACTAAGTAGGTATTGTGGGGTCAGAATTATTCAGCGACAAAACACACAACACAAATAAAACACGTTACAGTTCGATGCTTGTCACGTCCAAGCGTAAACAGTGATAAGGCTGACAGAAATGGTACATTACTTTCGGTTAGACCACCAAGTAGACTCCTAACGCGTCAGTATTCATTGTGAGTTAGACCCGACACTCGCTGGAGCAAATTAAAACCACGTGGGTATTTGTTCTATTATTTCTATTTGCTGCTGCTGACCCTAGTGGATTTATTGCGAACGTGTCCTAAATATAAAGCTGTTGCAAATATTTGCCGAAAATCAATGTTGAGTCATAAGGTAGTAGGTAAAGGATTTGGGATTGCTATTGAAATAATCGAAAAAGACATTTGAGTTCCGAAATTCTATTGCTCTGCCGCCTGTACATATTTAAGAAAGAAAGAAAAAGTTTATTTGCTCAAATACAATGTTACAAAATATTTAGATCAATCTATATTTACCATTTTAAGGTGTGAAAATATTTTTTTAGATATTATCTATGGCTATTGTAATAATAATATTTATTAAACCTATCTATATATTTCTAATTCTACTCTATTTTTACTATGATAATAATTACGATTGATTACGGATAGTGATGGAACAATAAATACTTTAAGTACTTACACTACTTTACTTAGACTTGGATACTGTTTCGTAAACAGGCAAATTGGTCTCAACTGTAGGAAATTCATATTGCGAGATTTTCCGTATATTACTGAATTAATTACGAATAGCGATAGCGAGCGATCCTGTCACGACATCAATCATCGTGTCATTCGTCACACTGCGGCTGAAGTACCCATTAAGCTTGGAATGACTTGGGTTAGGTCGGGATAGTTGCCGAATTGGATTTTGCAGATACCTGGTAGGTACCGTTTTTTATGTGGCGCAGGCCAAGTCAGCCTGATATAGCGGTGTTTGAGATTAAAGTTTTCGATCCGGTTCAACGGTTTTCAGGCCGCAATGATGAATGATCGCTGCAATCCATAGGTAGGTAAACATGTAATTAGGGGAAGTAAGGGGAATTTTGAGTGAGTGACAATCTTATAGAAACTAGCATACGGTAAAATTAGGTATAATTAATTCTCGACATTACAATTTATTACACAGTTTTAAAATGCAACAAGAGTCACGTATCTTGAATTAAGTGTAGGTACGATTTTTCATTCAGAATGCTCGCCCAAGTCTATGTGACTTCGTCTAAATTATATTGCGGACATTCTCAACTTTCACTTATTAGATAACGAGATAGCAAGTGATAGCGAGAGATCCTATCGCGACATCAATCATCGTGTCATTTGTCACGCCGCGGGTGACGCGCTCATTACGTTTAGGGTGACTTGGGACAGCTGCCGATTTAGATACCTATTCGGTATTCATTCAGTGATTTAGTCTCACTCTCTCGGGAGAATTTTAAAAGTAAGAAGCCATTTGTACTATTATTTCCATCTAGTTCTTAAGATAAACAGAATAAAAACGTTATATACTACTTACAGTAAAAAAACGAGCGGTTTCGTAATTAATTGAACGGTGTCTAAGCTTTGATAAAAATATACTTGGTTATGGTAAGTTAGCAAGTTTTACCTGGACCGTGTAAACGGATAAAAAAGAAAGCAGGAATATGGCAAAAGCATGACATACATTTTATGATAAATTAACCTAAAATAAATACATGATGCATATTCGTTATTTATCATTATTAATTTAATTAATTAATCGCGGAAAATTAGAGACCTTTCATTTAGGCCGATTTGATTAGGGGTGTCGTAGGCACTCTGTCTGCGGCAGATCAGTCAACGTGTCATTTATCACCCCGCTGACATGGCCATTACGGTCGACATCCGAACGTTGAGACCAATTCAGACCTAATTACTAATTTTTTTTTAATTTCGAAATGTGCATAGTTTGCAGCTAGATGGCAAGCGATTGAAAATATTAGTAGCAGCAGGTGCGCTCAGTTCTTTCAGATGTGTCCAGGTTATTATCAACAGATAACAATCGTCAAAACAGGTAGGAGGTCTCATGGGTGCATCAAAATAGATTGACCACGAACATTTATCTGCACAAAACTGCAACGTAGTGAAGTAAGTTCTTTTTGAAGATTCTTTGCATTTTAGTTTAGAGAACGAACTGTAAATTATCTGTAAGTACCTAAGTAACTATACATACATATTTAAAAATATAGGGTTTAATCAAATCCATTGAAGCAAAATGATATTGCGTGATTTCTGAAACATTGAATGCTGATTTGATTATGGATAGAGATAGCGAGTGATTCTGTCACGGCATCAATCATCGTGTCATTTGCCACGTCGCGAGTGACGCGTTTATTATGTTTGGCACGACTCGGGACGGCTGCTTAAATTTCTGATTACTTGTGTAGTATTTTTTGGACTGTAGGTTGTGTTGCAAATTTTAAGTCAGTTTTACAATCTAGCGAACAGTTTTCTGGTCCGTGATCTATGGCTACGTGTAAAGTTGCCAACTGAAGACTAACTTAGTCGGCCCAACGTTCAAAACCTTCTTTTTGGTATGACGCCCTTCTGCGTCTGCGATATTGCGTGGTTTCTGGAATATTGAACGCTGATTTGATTCCATAGATAGCGAGTGATGATGTCACGACATTAATCGTCGCGCCATTTGTCACGTGGGTCATTCTCTACTTTTAGTGCGACTTGGAACAGCAGAACACCTACCTATTTAAGATATTCCTCATTCCTGGTAGCGGTGTTTTGGCCTGGTCACCACGATAATATATTTTTTTAAATTTGGCAATCGGAGACCCTAAGGGTGGTTTGTGAACATCCGGGATACGGGATGGCCACTAGCCCGTATATCCACGAATCCACATTAGAACAGCGTGGTAGAGACTGCTCCAGACCCTCCCTCTCTAGTTTTGAGAAGATACCGGTACCTAACAGCGGGACGCATACAATATACAGTGTTATTATTATGTTAGCGGAGTCGCTATATCGACGATGTCATTATACAGATTCCACGCAATTGTCACTATGCAATAATGTCGCGTATGTCAGAGACGTGCCACTCGAAACGCGCCAATAATGAAATGTCCAATAAGAATTGATTAGATATTTTACATTAATTTTATTAGACGGAAGGTAATCTAAGTTATGATGAAATTTGGGAACACTTCGGCTTCGTGGAAATCTAATGGATTTCGCAGCATATGTTAAAAATGGCATCTGGCTGGCAAGCTCTGAGAGAATAATAACTATCTTCAGATACAAATATTTTTATAGTTGGTACTTACTACTTATACCACAGTAGTACCTATAGAAACACGACAGAATGATCTGTTCACCTACCGTACTTAATGAAGTGTACAGAACCGAAAATATTCGGAACAAGTTATTGAAGACCGTCGCTAAGGTGTTTAGCCATCTATTACAACAACAATACCGTGACAGGTGCCACTGACTGGCACGGGGTCGTAAAGACCATTGCCGCCCGTAGCTCGCAGGCATCAATCACAGCGTTCAGGCGTCGACTATAGGTACACTGTGGTTAACGATTTTTAGGGGGATTGAATAAAGGGGGATTGGATAAAGGTCACCGCTGATATATATGATACTCATTATTGATATTTTTTTATTATAAAACATATTATTATAAAATATATATTTATGATTATATTGCTGACTGGCTGGTTACAACCCTGTAATGCCTTACTTTAACGCATGCAGATAGAAGAAGAAAACGGATGTTAAGTACCTACCGTGAACTTGTTGCAGCGGAAGCTCATGAAATAAGACATCGAATATGTCCGAATCTATTCGGGCGATCATACATGTTGGAGTAACGGAAGCTTCGAGTTATATCTGAAATCGATTACCACTGCTGTCGTCACCAGCGGTATCCTAAGATCCACTCATAATGCAAACTCCAACAAATTTAGAGAACTCGATTTATTCCAAGGTACGTTAAGATTAGAGGTCAGATCGCTTCGGCGGCTCGAATAAGAATGGGGTAATTTTCAACAAACGTTATTAAAAAACAAACCCTTTCGTGTCATTTTAACGCCGCCAACTAACTAACACTTAATGAAAAAGAACCTTTCTCAGTAAAACTAATTTACATTTCATAATTCGTAAATTTATTTTAAATGTAATTGAATTAATTTTCGCTAGTCACAAAATACTTCTACGCTTTTGCGTCGACATAAATATAA
This sequence comes from Helias cama, assembly GCA_018250775.1. Classification (NCBI taxonomy): domain Eukaryota; kingdom Metazoa; phylum Arthropoda; class Insecta; order Lepidoptera; family Hesperiidae; genus Helias; species Helias cama. Next base: position 9,940 of record DWOC01000019.1, read on the forward strand.
ACGTTCTACGTTTCAGGAATATTTGACAGGGGTTTTTGGCATGCGCCACCTTTAATGCATTATATCCTGAGAAATCGTAATCTCAAGGGTTGAAGAACATGCTCTATAAGTACCCGTAGTACTAGCTAAGCTAAGATATTATCTTGTCCTTTATCAATAATGTGGAAAAGGAATGGAAAAATATAAATTAATAGGAAAATGCGGTAGCATAATTACACAGGATGACCTTTCACTTACCGTACCTAATGAAGTGAACTGAACTCAAAACATTCAGAACATGACATTGAAGAGCTTTGCTGATGTGTTCAGCCATCGATCACGACCACAATACTGCGACAGGTTCCACTGACTGACACGGGGGTCGTGAAGACCATTGCCACCCGCAGTCCGCAGCCATCAATTACAGCATTCAAACATCGACTACACCATGTTTAACGATTTCTAATTATGATGGATCGAGGTCTCCGATGATACTTCTGTAATTTTCTTTACGTAAGGAAAACAAGTTCAAGTTGTCTTAGAATAAAAGTAACAGGTAGATTGAAATGGACGGGCAACATTTTTAAGAAATTATCTTTTAAAGGATAATTGCAAATTAAAACTTTTCGTTTGATATTAATTTTTATTTGAAAGAATCTCTTCATACAACGTTCCGTAAAAAACCGTAAAAGCCACCTACTATTTACTTTCTGATAACCTTTCCCAACATTCTACTAATAAGAAATCCTAAGCCTGTGCTCTGCATTTTCACAGATAATACTATATTGTGTCGCGAAGTATAAAAATTCTCCATTGTATCTCGTCTTCCTGCGCCAGACGTGTCCATGGGTCTCCCGGAGCGCTGTCGGGAGCAGTTGTGCTTTCTTTTACTCCTACGTTTATTGCAAGCCTAGTAGATTATAGTAAAGTAGCTTCACTCTTACAAGTACAAAGTAAGATAAAATTAATAATCATCCTTTTATTAGCTTCACATGTAAGTATAAGTTTGTATATATATCACGGATCCTTATACTGGACTTCTCGAATTTTGAACCTTTCTCTCACCGGATTTTTGGGCCCTTTAGATTACATTATAAATAACTATTTTTAACTTCAAAAAAGGAGGATGTTCTCAATTCGTCTTCAAGTTTTTTTTTAAATTTTGTATTATGCACTATAAACAAGTATCGAAAGTAGCCTTCATATGTTGAGTCTGGTATCTGCACGATGCAGTAACAGACAGACAGACAAAAATTCCCATAACGGCAAAATATGTTTTTGTGTCCGTCTATTAGTAACGATAAAAAAAAATAATTTTCAGTATACAGACACTTGCAATATGCACTGTTGTAACACAACCGTAGTAATAGTCTCGCGGCTTCACTCACGTACTCGTAGGTGTGGAATTTGTATTGTTATTTTAACCCCCAAGGCGACACATTTTAATTTTTTATTTATTTTAAAACACCTCACTGCGAAAATTTGCATTTTGCATACAAACGTATTATATCCCCTTATAGATATATTTATCTTAAGGTCACTTCTTAGGGGGTGTATTACCAAAAATAAGTCCTGAAGTCACGTAAGCACGATTAGCCACGATTGTTCATTGAGTATTTCACCCATAAAATACGAAGAGTTTGTAAAACAAAAAACTATTGACTAAACTATTACATTGCTCAGAATCGAATCCCATTTTTTTTATCATTAACTCTTCCCGGCCTACGCACCCCTATTCTTTCTGGGATATATAAAAGCGACTGCTGTCCTCTGTCTGCGGTCACAGTCAGGTTCGCGGTATGTCCGTTTGTTAGGTGGTTATATCCGGACAGTCCGTATAAACATACAATCGTATCATTACAATCTTGCAATATGCGTCGAATATTTATATCTATCATCGCGTTTTACGTCGTTGTCGAGCCTGCGGTGTGCATCGATTTGGGCAGAGATGACGTCAATTTTTACAAAGGTGGGTAATTAATTATATACCATTAATTAATTGACCTACTGCCGGTGATCATATTAGTCATCTGATTAAGGTACCTACTGGTAGCAACATCATAGATAGTAGTCTGTTTGAGATCCTGTTTTGACACGAAAACTTGAATTGTCCATGGGTGGTATTAATAATTTTAAACAAGCTATAGTTAATAATTATGCTCCCATGCTATTTTCCTTTAATTTAAAACAATAAACTTTTAAGCTTAAAAATCGCTTGTCACGATGCTTGTTCGAGATAAACTCCGAAACTCAAACTGATTTTAAAATTATCTGTAATTAAAATTAATGTTTTGCTTCAATTAGTGACGCAAATATTTTTTATTTCAAAATGAATGTTAAGGTGGTAGATGTCAATCAAACGGTAGAAATATGCCGGGTAGGTCGGCTATTAAAAATGATAACTCAGAAATGTTCGAATTTTAATTTACGTTATAGTCAATTTGGAAAAAGTTTCGAAAAAATTGCCGCCAAAAGATTACCTTTATTTTCTTTTAGCCTTAAGATATTTTTACCGAAGGTCTTTTAAAAGACTTTCTTCAATACCCGTTGATTTTAATTGGAGCCTGCGTCCGGTTTTGTTTGGCCTGGAGGGTTCATTCTTTCATCGTTCGTCGAAAAATAAAGGGGGCCCTACCAGGGGCCGAGAATAATATGGGGAGGTAAATGAAGGTTTTTCAGTTCTATTCAGCGATGGCTTAAGAATTTTAAGAAGTCCCGTTTCAGGCACTTGTGTATTTCTAGACCAAATCAAATAGTGCCAACTATAATTTTTGTCTGAAATATGTTATGAATACTGCTAAGCAAGCTACGCTAATGTGATGGCTGGATGTAAGATGTTTCTTTATGGTCACTTTTAATATTTTTATTGTATGTAGTAAAGCCTATCTTTAGTGTTTATGGGCCGATTGGAATGAAACCAATTAAATGTTATGAGACCCTACCCAGTAGTAAAAACCACATTCAAATGGATTAAGCAGTTCCTGAGATTAGCGTGGCCAAACGCACAAACAGACAAACCGACAATAGGACAAAAAATTCAAAAAATGTTTTTTTGGTCACGGTAACATAGAAAGTGCGTAGACATTGTTTTCTTGAAAAATATTTAATGCACAGACACGACCTTGCTTACAATTTTATCATATGTATTTTTTTCATCATCATCACCACCATCCTGAGACCCTTCCGAAATTAGCCAACAGAGACGGACAATCATGATAAAGGACTCTAAAGTCTTAATTTTCTGTAATAGGTAACTGACAGTTGTTTTTATAGCACAAAAGTAGTCAGTTTTTAGGCGGAACGAGAAATTTCTTTCCAATTTTGGTGGAGATAGGGGTTAGAGGCTAACCCGTGCCGGACGTTCTCAAATCACCCATCGGGGATCCGACCAGGTTTAACGATTTGTATCTATCGATACCAACGGCTTGACCTGCCCTCCGAAGTATGGAAGTGCGCATGTAATTCGTCACTAGCGATCACCCATC
>DWOC01000020.1:0-13340 GCA_018250775.1 Helias cama
GGGAAAATTTTTTCGTAACTGAAAACTGGTACTGGAAATAGAACCGTTGGCTTTGACTTGGGAAAGTCCGAAAATTGATAACGTATAATGAAAATCAAAGATATCCTATTAAGAGTTTTACTGCTGGTGACATACTTTAGCACGTTAAACAAAAAATAAACATCATATTTTAGCGAAGTTTTCCCAAATCAAACTCCATTTGGCAGAACACTTTTTTAAACTGTTCACATTATTTGATTGAGTACTTACGGGATATTTACCGCGATGCATTTTATTTTCGCGGTCTTCCCGCGATCACGGTGTATGTAACTGCGCCGAAATATCAGGACCCGAAGCACGCAATCCATTTGGCAGACCTTTCTCTATGATCTTGGCTTGGCAGAAAAAAATTAAAAAAAATTTTAGTCTAAAACCTGGAAGAGAACTATTTTTATGGATTCATATTACACCAGTATTGATTTAGCAAGGAGAGAACTCTCGCAGAGCAAAATAGTCATGCCTGTATGAATTGTCTTAATTTAGTAATGAAGTTGTAAGGGGTATAAAGTATGTTCATTCATTGTTCCATAATATTACAGGTAACATTTCTTTCTTGTCAGAAGTAAGTTAGAAAGCACTCCTAGTAAAATAAAGTAACTTAACTTTAAATATTTGCAAACCTATTAATGGTAAATATGGATTGATCTTGATGATTGACCTTTGTAGACACTTGTATTTGCGCGAATAAATGTTTCTCTTTTCAGTATTAATACATATAAATGATGTATTATTATAGTTATAAATATTTAGTATAGTTATATATAACACACTACACTCAAGTTCCATTTTTATTTGTATTAAAGGTAACAGAAAACGAGAACTGTGTACTGCCGACAAACTGTGCAGCAGTTTGGCAGAATTTGTGTATATAGTATTTAATACGTGTATAAGTACTTTTGACAAATAAATTAAAAAAAAAATATTAAAAAATTGTATGTGGTTAAATTTTTTTCTTTACTACGATTACTGGTCTCACCAGAATGTGTTGTCACAGTCGCATAAACGGGCATCTTAACGAAAAATTGTTTGCTGATGCCGACCCAGGTAGATGACGATGGATCGATGGACATGGACTCAATTCTTTAATGACATCAAATGAAATTTTTCAAATCAGTATGAACTCATCGAACAGAATTTGAATTATTCAGCCAAACCAATAAAAAAATAGCACACTGTCAGGGCTACAAATTGGTACAAAAGGTAGAAATAAACTTTTTTAAAGTCCACAACGTCTTGTCTTTAAAGAAAATAAAAAACAATAGAAAAGAATTGAAATAGAAGAGCTAGGCTAAAATAAAAGCCTCGTAAAAGCACACAAATTTACATTACAGAAGGGACTGTTACCTACTAAGCAACACGCAACGGAGTCAACGACCTCGGTCTTAGAGGATATATAGCAAGAGTGCGTGTAAGCAAGTGTGAACTGTAGGCGAATGTGAGAACCGTCATCACTAGTCCTGTTCTACGAATCAATAAAGGCATTTAATGAGCGGTTAAAACGTAGTATTTCCATATATTTAGCATGAAAAACACCGTGCTTTATGAAGTTTAACGTCAAAATTGTTACTGTTCATGAATAGACTAAGATATTTTTTAATAAACATATTGTACTGAATATAGTTTGAAAAATATATGTTTGTCTGATTCACGTTTTGTAATTTTAAATGCTGCATTATATTACATTGAAATTTAATATTTTTACTTTTTTTTATTTTTTTTATTTTTAATATTTTTACAGATTTATTGTTACTTATTAAGTTAAGTGTATAAAATCGACCAAATAAGGAGGATACTGCCTTAGCAGATACGTGTTTCGCTCCAATGGAGAGCATCATTATGTGATGTGATCAACGGATTTTAGAGGATGGTTTTTCACAATTAACCATATCTAGAGAGAAAGAGAGAGAGACATCTTTACAATCTTCACAACAATATAGATTAAACTTACAATAGAAATGTACGATCATATATATGCCGTTCTATGGCTTGCTCATACTCTATGACCTCGGTCGATATTGCAGATGGTCCCATTAAATTGCCCTTTCAGCTTTCGCTAAGTAAACTGAATGCGGGGGTGGTTTTGTCGAGATATGAGGTAGATTTTGCAGTCTAGCCGTATTATTCTCGTTTGTTTAGTGATATTTTAGTGTTTACGTGCACTTTCAATACACTTTATTGTTTTCTATGTCTTGTAAGATTTTGACCGCACGCCATGTTTTATCGAATTTTGAGTTGAAAGAGTAACTATAACTTTTTTTGATTGTAGATAAGTAATAAATGGGCGGGCAAACCACTAAAGTGACTTATTATCTAAAAGGGTTTCACCAGCAACCACGTGTCCCCACAGAAACACAGACATGTCAAACATGCTTTACGATGGGATAAGGGGTGGCGGAAATGTACTTCTCTGAGCGAGCTACATAGGTTCTATCACTGGTTAAAAGCCTTATGAAGCCGGCGGTGGAGACTTGACTTATTGATGTGAATACATTAGAAAATGAATTCAAAGTATCCAGTCTCCCATTTCTGTTTTAATGATGATAAGACGTTATGGACAGTTATAATATAAATAATGACTATCCATAACGTGATTTTACAGCGTTCAAAGTAGTAAATCAACTGAAGTGTTAGACTTAGGTAATGTTCTATGGTTGCGCAGTAGCAACAAATACATATTAGATTGATTCTCGATATAGGTACATATTAGATTGATTCTCGATATAGGTACATATTAGATTGATTCTCGATTAAATTATTAAATTTGATTGATTCTTCATACTTACTCGTATTATAAAAGACTTGTATTGAAACATGTAGATAAGTATTACATCCATTTACGAATCAGAATTCAGGTTATCTCACTTGTGAGGGCGTTCTAGTTGTATACCTACTCGGGAGATTTGTTTAAATTGAGAACAAAATTCACCTTCGCTTGCAAGAAACATAATACACTGCTTACCATAAGTAGACAAATGACTGCAAGTGTAGACTTACAGTGGCTGCACTAACAGCGAGATAAATTCAAGCAAGTATACATTTATTTGCTCCGACGTGCACAATGTAGGTGCGGTTAGGTTTTATCTTCACTCACGACGAGGAATAATTTCGTAGATTTATTTTAGATTTAATAGTAGTATTTTGGCCGTGAACCTTAGAAGTGGCAACACCACATTGGATCAACGTTCTTCCTATGGCTGTAAGCCTGGATCCATCAATGACAGTGGAATAATCCACAGTGGAAGTTAACATCGATAAACGAAAGTGCCTTATCTAAAAGGTGAATATTTTATTTCTTAAATTTTGATAAATTGTTTGATGATATGCTAATTAAGTTCTGTATTCTTAAAAGTGCCAATGCTACATTGGATTGAATTATTTTTGTGACTGTAACTTACAACCAAATTCAATAAATTTAATTGCCTTATTAAGACAAGGCGAAGAGTTTATTACATATTTAAAAGCACTATATTGAGTGAAATTACACGTGTACCTCTTTTTTGGGAATCAGTCTGTGTTGTTGGTAAAGTAGGTACTATGAACTATCTATATATAGATGTGATACTACAACTGTTTAGTTATTGTAACCACTTAACCTGCCTTTCCGTTTGGTACTCATCAAATATAAAAAGTTATATAAACTTAAATAGTTGTAATACATTAGTCAGCAGGGTGGTAAAACACTCCAACACTCTTCTTATTCTGGGAAGAGACTCGTATCCATTAAGATATTCAAAGGGTTGTAGACAACTTTATTTTTTCATACACTTATACATTACAGTACTTAACAGTACTCTCTGTGATGGAAAGTGGGAGTGTGAAGAAACCTTAACACATAACTAAAACAGTAGAATACACTTTAACTGCAGTAATTGTGTTCCCCTCCCCTGTCTCATTCACTTACAGTTTGAGAAACTGTTGCACTGGATTTGTTCTGTAAAGTGTAAAGTTAGATTGTAGTTACTTTTACGAATTAATGAATTGTTAGTGAAGTTTTTCTTTAAGGTTGGAATAGGAATTGTAATTTTCCCGACTAAATACCTACCTACCGATACATTAAAATGTATAAATTTTAAATTAAATTTAAAAAACGTTAATTTAAAGTGCAGTGGCAAATAAAAACTAAAGTTTGTTTAAAGGAACATATATAGGTGGGTACATAAAAACAAAAAAAAGCTTGGTGGCCGGTGGTCGGCCGTGGCCGAGGCCAGGATGTCATCAGCCAGACGAGGCTATTTCTTATAATACGTAACATAGTTGTATTTTTTTCATTTTGTTTTCAACATGCTTATTATTGTAAGATAAAAATACATGCCGCCATTATCACGGCAAAAAAATCACGTTTGTTGTACTGGTCACATAGAGCTTGGTGACAAACAGACAGCGGGGGCTTCGTAACAGGATCCCGTTTTTAGCTTTTGGGTACGGACCCTCAAAAAACCATGGCAGCAGAATATTAAAAAAATTAAGAAATAAGTCTATGCAGTCTTGTAACTGTAATTTCACTGATGATAACTGTCTGTTTAATAATCACGTAAGGGTGTTCATTAACTAACCTCAAAAAAAAATAGAAATGTGATCGTGGCTTAACAAGGTCTCCTTGTTTCTAAGGGGCTTCAAACGTAGACGGGGAATGACGAGCGAAAGAAGTGTGTAATGCCGGGTAGTTACCTAAATCTTTAAAGACAATTATAATTATTTTCATACGTAGATGAGTTCGGTCCTATATTACCTGATCTCTTCATCAGATCCTTAAAACAGGAAGTACTAGAAAGACCCCGTCTAAAAAATTTGCCAAATGACGCAATAAAAACATAAAAAGATACCTACATTGGAATTTAGAACCTCCGTTGTGATCGGTTCACAAATCACATTGATCGATTCTAATTGGTAGGGAGTAATAGTAAATAAATATTGAAAATGGTCTAGAACCTACGAGTAGATATGAGTTTGGCACAAATTTATCTACAAAAAAAAATTTTTTTCCGTTTTACAATACTAATATGGATAAACGTCTATTGCAAAGTTTTAATTTACAAAACATTGTTAGAACACGTAGCTATTAAAATCATCATCATTATATCATAGGTACAAAATTGTAATTGTTTGTCTGTAAGTTTGTCCACGCTAATCTCAGGAGTAGCTTATGCAATGTTAAAAAGATACGGGATACTGATCCACGGCCACGTGTCCACGATCCGGTCAGGGTCCACGTAAACGAAGTCGCGGGCGTCAACTAGTAAAGTATATATCTTCTAATAATGTCTAAGATATAAAATGGTGTTCCCTATAAATCGTAAGTAAATTACGAGTAGGTAGTGCTTACGGAGAAGGTCGACGAACTTTCCCGGCCTTGATATTTAGTTTCATGGTTATGAGGCCACGGTATCTATTCGTTATTATATTTTATGTCAGTGAGGAAAGTTGAGGAAAATATAGGACCGAAGCCCTTTTGCGGCCAAACGTCGATGTTACGCGAAGATTAAAATTAATGCTTCTGATTTATGTGGAATTGGAATACAGAAACGGTAGAATATTGCTTCAAGCGATCAAATAGTTTTAAAGTATAATCAAAACACAACAAAGGCTCATAAATCAAAATATGACACGGCGGGTTAGTGTGGCGGTAAGCTCCGGGCGAACTACATTGATTCTATCAATGTCTATTTTCAAATAGACTTCAATAAAGGGCATAATCTTTTTTCATCCTTGTAGTTTTGGAATTAAATCTGAAAAATGTGATTGGACTGAAGTTATATCACAACAGAGGGCGTGGCTTCATGTGTTGGGAACGGGTATCTTCTAAGAACAAAGAGAGTTCTAGAGTTCTCTTGCCCGCCGGTTGTTGGAAAAACTATCTAGTAGCCAGTCCGTGTCCGAGGTTCTTGAACCGCCCGTAGGATATCCGACTAGGTTTTATGACTGTTATCTTTCGATAACAACCGGGAGCCGTCGCTTAGTGTGCCCTTAGAAACACGGAAGTGCGCACGTAATTCGCCACTAGTGATCACCAATCCACTGACCACGCACGATGTGCTCAACTTATTTGATCGCTTGCTATCTTCTCGACCAGTGGACAAGGAGGCATATTGTGTTCAAATAGGTAGTAGCAGATTAAATAAGGTTCAGTTACTTCTTAAAAATAGACAAGACAAGGCAAATGAATAAATTATAATTTCCTGCATTGTTTGCTATTAGATGCCAGCAAACACTACACAAAGCAAGCAAAATTTATTATTATTTTCGGTATAATTGTAAAAACGTAAACTAATAAAAATAAGTTTTACATTAAGAATCCACTTATTTTACATTGTGTAAATAAATCGATTTTGAATACACAGTTTCAGGGAACTTAAACTGTGTTGATAAATACAATACCACTGAAATAATTTAGCTGTATTGGGTTTAGCGTCATTTCGTTCCTGATTTATTTATTCAAGGCAACGTTCAGATACATTGTTTCACCTGGCTCCTTTATGTAGGTGATAGTTTCACCTTTGCGGCTTAAACTTCAACACAGGCGGGGGTTCACCAAGCTCTCTGTTTGGATAGTCTAAACTTAGATTGTGCCCCGTCTGAATTATATATGACTTTGTGAATGTGTAAGTACCTACCTACGGACTTCAGACACCTATTATTATTATGATATTCAAGAATACAGAGCGGGAAAGACACACTTAAAGAAAAATATTACAATAACGATGCTTAAACCTAAGTGTAAGATATTAGATATTTTTTAATAGATTGTTAGAACAGCACAGCGCTTAGCAATTTCTGTAGTCGATTTCGTGACAGTAGATTATTTTGTAGGAGGTTTGTTAACCACACATAAAACGTGGGAGAGGATCAAGGCCTAAGGAGAGCATATTTAGGACGAGCTGTTACCCGAGACGCCCAGTTGGTGGTCCCAAGTTTTGCTGGAAGGATAGGGCGGAAGCCAAACTTTGTGAATTCTACTAACAGGCGAGACTCCATACAGGATAAGAGAAAGCGGTAATCTCTCTTGTCAGGCCAAGATGAGTAAGTCAGTGAGCATTTGGGCAAAGGAGCTAGGAAGCCTCTTTGAGAGGTCTGATTCTTAACTTGAGCGCCTCTCAGATTTCTATATCTTATGCTCGTTTAAAATGCACTTGCTGTAGGTGTGGTAGAAGACATTTAGAATTTAAAAGCGCAAAAACCAATTTTGCGAAAAGTAACTAATCTAACTACGATTGGCATTCGCAATTTTATTATTTTTAACACGACTTCAGAGGTTTCAACAGTATCAACAAAGCGTCCTATCTAGATTCCTTAAAGTAGAGGACGGTTAATTATAGGACATTTTATGACTGTTTCACGATACGGCACAAATGATCACTTAGCTTTGAAACTCGACGTTTACTTTTTTAGGAAAATTGAACGCTATGATCCGTAAATGCGATTTTTATTAATATCCATAAACACAAAATGATTATTTTACCATTTTTTGTGGGTGTCATTTTTTTTTAATACTTTAAGTTTTCGGTAACTACTAAGTCTTCTAATACTAAACTCATCAATACCCATCTCTTTACTTAATTCAGGGATCATAGAATCACTATAATGACTATCAATTACAGTATCAATCAAATTAAATCTCCAAGTCTATACATTTTTTAAAGTATATTCGATGTTCAAATTTTAATGCAAATGTTCTTGGAATAGAATAAACAAGATTGTATTTAATTATCTCCTAAAATGTGAACTCAAGCATATCCGATACAAAAGTAAATTAATTGTCGACCTGAAGATGAAATTTAATTATCTGTTGGAATTCCGAGAGAACATCTTGTCATCATCAATCTGTTATTCGTTTCATCGGTTTTAATGAAAATGGATGCCGCATGCCGTCGGCACCGGTTCTTATCTTTCGCATTAAGTAAAGCAGTGGCGATCCCTTATAAAGTCATTGGAGGCGTCAAAATGCGTATGATACAATAAAATATATGGATATGCAAATGGATAGATAAAAGAAGGTTATAACATGGTTAACCTAACGATCTGACCGGATTGCGCAGAACTTGGGTTTATAAACTCGTTTAATAACACGGTAGCTACTTTAACCGTAACGCTGCTTCCAGTGTTATAAAGCGAGCTAATCGAGCCAGTGGAGCGAAATTAAATGTAAATCTGTCCTGGTTTTATCTATCTATTTTTCAGCTTTTGAAATCCACTGCTGGACGTTCCTCCCTTAATCGATACAACACCACCCGGATCCTGCGCCCTCTGAATCTAATAATCTCCTGGCCTGGTTATCCACTACAAATGGTTGTGCTTTTATTTCATCATTACCAATATACTTCTTTATGTAGGAAATCCGTCATGGATACCCTTTTTAGTATGAAGGCTGTCAGGTTATGTCCGACTTCGGCTGTTACCACAACGATGTTCCCCTAAACGCACGATTGCCACTCGGATATTATCGCATTCTTCCGCGGATAGCAGCTTTGGCCCACTACTGAACCTCCCCCAAGGATCAATGGAGTTCCTTCATCAAAACTGCTTCTAGAGCCGCACAGTTACACCGTGTATTCTCGAAACTCTTCACAATTCACGATTATCCTGGCGCAGTGGCCTTACTAGTCTTCTCTGTATTGTTCCAATCCTAGTACAAGCGAAAACTGATACTATTACTGAGGTAGGTACTGATATCCTGAATAAATCTATCAACTTACACCAATTACGATAATTGTTGCTTTGCGGTGAGTAGTTACTTTATCATAGTAACTACTCACCGCACCTCACCTACTCAAAGCTATGATAAAGAGAGCTACTATGATAAAGAGAGATGGGTATCTCTCTTTATCATAGTAACTACTCACCGAATTCATTTTTAGCTCATCGCCTGTCGTGTTTTAAATTAACTTAAAACTGTTAATAAATACCTTATCAGTGCCGTTTATTGAACACAATAAAATATATAGCTAACATAAATCAAATTTCAGATTGGCTTCATATTATTCAAATTGAACGTATGTGATTCTGTCGTATTTCATCGAGAGTTTAAACCCCAATTCCCTCTAATAAATTAGTTTTCCTCGAACGTCTAAATACATAGACACCCTATGAATGATGAATACATAAATTTTAATGTAAATATAGAAGCGATTGCGGCGATGTGTTTATTGCACCTTTCAAGCACTTTTCCGAGATCAAATAAAGGCAGCGGATGTGTTTTCAATTATAGAGAGGAAATGCTCCGTGTACCTCAGAAGTATGCACGACTTGAGATTTATACTCTCGTACTCTAGAAAATATGAATCCCAACACTTACGGCTTGTCAAGCTAGGTTATAACAGATTATACACCGACGGACAATTAAAGCCGGTTAATAGCTAGAGCGCGCATAGCCTAGCTGAGGGAGGAGATCAAACGATCGAAAAGTTAAGCAACGTCGGACCCGGTCAGTACCTGGATGGATAATCGCTAGTGGCAAATTACATGCTCGATTCCGCGCTTCGGGGGGTTAAGCTGTCCGTCCCGGTTGTTGTCGATTGATAACAGTCGTTAAACCTAGTTAGAGGCCCACTAACCCGTATCTCCACCGATCCGCAACATGTAAGGGTCAGAGCCAACTTCTTTTTTGGACTTTAATTTAAGAATATTTAACTTGTAATTCAATATAATGCTAACAGTATCACAGATGTGCGACCACAGTGAAAAAGTGAAAATTAGGTTACTATGTCCAGCCGACTGAAACTAGATAGAAATTTGAGATAATAATCTTCGAGAGTGTCGTGTTACAAGGCTTAGGAGACTTAGCGATATCTTTATCTTTATCGAATACACTATTAGATTTTTTTATAGTAGACGTCTAGCAAGCGACCAAGGAAGTCAACATGTGTCAAATTCTCGTCACTGCAACCCTTCACTGGTACCTTTTAATCCCCCAAGCGAAACAATACATTACATAGATACATGTGACCCTACGGTGGGTACTCTGCTCCAGGTTGTCTGAAGTTTCTTCGGATCGGTATAAGTAATTATTGGTACCCATAAGAACATCGGAATATGTTAATAAGAATAAATACTTATATATGTACTTCCTACTATACTTGTCGTGCTTACGTTAATATTGTATACTAGTTAACGCCCGCAACTTCGTTCGCGTGGCCTTCATTAACGCGTATTAAAGATTTATGAATCGATTGGAATGAAACAAACACTATATGTAATAGGACACTACACCTTAGTAAAAACCGCTTTCAAATCGGTTAAGCCTGGTCAAATGCATGGCTAACAGACAAAAATTTAAAAAAAAATTTTTTGGTCTCGGTAACATACAATTTCGTGTAGATATGAGTACTTTTCTTGAAGAAATATTTAACGTACAGTCATCTGTTTACAATTTTACTATATGTATAGATATAGATAGATAGGTAAGTACGTACATAAATTCACTGCAACGTCGTTTACATTTGACCTTACAATTTCGTGCGTAGGTACCTGGTTATTTCGAGTTACGAGAATACAATGATCTCGGTTATCGGTTAAAGGTTATAAAAACCGTCAAGCCTTATTTGCGTAATAACTATCGACAAAACTATTTTTATATACATATAATAAAATCGTGTCTGTATATTAAATATTTTTGAAAGAAAACAATTTCTATACATTATTTTATGCGAGACTAAAAACAACGTTTTTGAAATTTTTGTCTGTTTACCTCTGCGTTTGACAACGCTAATCTTGAATTAGAAATGGCTGAACCGATTTTAATGCGGTTTTCTCTTATTTGTTGTGGGTAGCATGCCGTAACATTTACTGTTTGTTTCAATCCAATCGGTCCATAAACACAAAAGATACGCGATACTGAAGGCCACGGACGACAAATAGTAGAAAAAAAATTTAAATGTTTATGCAACATTCAAACAAAACGTCTGGGTTTGCCGCTAATTTAGTATCTCCATCAATTAGAATTGGAGCAGCATCGTGGAGTATGTTATAGGCCTCCTGTTTTGAGCACATCCTCTGTCCAACAGTGGGGTATTAAAGGTTAAAATAAGGAAGGGAAACCCCTATGTCGGCGAAGGAAAACAAACGTGAGGAAACCTGCATAAATCTTCGTGCGGAGAAGAGTCAACGTTCTTCCTAATCTAAGATCTAAGAGTAGATCCGATACCGCAGTAGGTCACTAATGGATTTAACTCTATTATTCGTCTGACACTAAATCTGAGTTTTAACAAGGTTCTCTTTGCTACCCATTAGTAATCTACAGCAGGGTCGGGTCCCCTCTCAGACCGAGAGACCACGCTGGTCAATTGCGGATTGATGGACTTCACATGTCTTTGAGAACATACATTCTTGAAACATGCCTAATTACAATTCATAGGTATGTGCCACTGGTATTCGAATCCGGAACTCTGGAATAATAGACTAAATTCTCAGCCACTAGGACACAATTAGTTTAATTATATGAAATCCTCCCTAAAACTTCTTATTTTTATTTAATTATTTTGCTATCCGCAAAACACCAGTCTATGGATCTCTTGTTCTGTTAAAGAACATAGTTCATATTGCTGACGGTACTTTATCGATGTGCAGTGCAACATTCTTACTGAGTCAAGGTTAGAGGTGAAGAGATACAGGCTAAAATTGATGCATTATCGTTTCATAACAGACAAGCTCGTTCCTATGTACAGCTAATGTATTTTAACTTTTACAAGCTTTTACATAACCTACTATACAGTGTGTACGGTCACCCATGGCAGAGACTTTGGTTGTAATATGGAAAATTTTATCGAAATCCTCCTTCCAAATTTTTTCCTCCCTTACGTAATAAAATGGCAACCATTTTGATTTTTTAATCCCAAAGTTCGGGTACTTGTACTGATTTAGCTATTGGTAAACATGAGGACGTCCTAGAAAAACTCTCATGTCTCATTTAATAACTAATAATGTAGACAATCGATAATCGATGCTAAATTGTATTCAATTTATTTTTCATAAAAGAACAAACTTAACTTATATGAACCTAGATACACTAGAAATTCTAGAAAAATAACTTAGAATTTTTTTTTTGAATTATATTTTTAACACTTATTGTTCTTACAGTAAATTATTTCATTTCAGTGCCGTAAATAAATCACAAACATTTACAGGTCACCTGATGTTTTAGCAAAAAAAAACGAAAATTTAGATACTAAATTTTGAGACGTGTAGGTATTATTAAATTCACGTCTCTAAGTTCCGGTAAAAATTAAGGATTTCTTTTTCGAAAAAAATTTCACAATCAGAAGTTATTAATTAAATTAGCAAGCATTGTACCCAAATAGGTATTGATTTAAACAACAAACTGGTCGCTAGCTCGCAGTAAAAGCTGTTAGTAAATTATTAAATATCTATCCAAGGCCTCAAAGCGACTACTGTTACAACTGCATACTTCAATTAATTCCTGATATTACAAACTCAGTAATATTCCATTATTTTGCAGCCTTGTCTATCAGAGTGAAGCATGATTAATTGGACACTATAATTCTATTCAAGCGCAACTTGTCAAATTGTGGCTGACAGTAGTGCCAGTGAGGGATATGATTGGCTGACGTTATTCAATCGTGACAGTGAGGGCTGTGATTGGCTGTGTTGTTACAACGTAGCGACGGCGAAGGCTTTTATTGGCTTGCCTCGTATGCATTACTACGGTTTTGATAAAGTATACATTTACTTTTATCCGGCATTTATTGTAAAGGATGCTCCTCAATTTATTGTTGAATTGAGATGGTCTTCATCAGCTTGCACACTCGCTTGTTACAACCACGTAGCTTGTAAACGTTTTAATGCATTAAGCTTTTCAGTATAATTACGAATTATCTATCTACCCACCAAAATGTTTCATATTCCCATCTCGAAAGGACCATTTAATGACGTTACGCAATATAAAAAGCTGCCTAACGATCCTCTGAGTGGCAGAAGCTCGTGTGATAATGCGAAGTTTGAAACATCCAGCGGAACCGATGGGGCTATAGCTAATGAACGAAATGGGATGTTTGGGTGCTCCCTCATTTGCCGTCACACAACGTACGTACGTAGTAACTGACGATATATTTTCCACATACTCGTATATAAAAATATCCATAATGATGCAACTGTTTAAATTGCGGCGGACGTAACGAGAGTGTAGACTGATTAGCTGGTGTTTTTATGATGCCGTGACAGTGAGGGCTGTAATTGGCTGATATTGGTACAGTGTAGCGAAGGCTGAGGCTGTGATTGGCTTTCGTATAATAGCAGACATGTTTTGTTTAGTAACCAAGTAATTAAATTATTTAGCGACAAGCAACCCAGCT
>DWOC01000021.1:0-13076 GCA_018250775.1 Helias cama
ATTATATCAAGATTGAAAAAAGGTTCTACAAGATTTTTGAACCACCGTTAAAAGATTCTTCGAGTGAAATATGGAAAATTGAGGCAATAGAAAGTGTTTGATATTAAAATTAGTAACAATATTAATGAAATAATCTCCAATATTGAAAGAAAAGAGCAGAAAATAAAACTGGCAGCTATAAAAGCGCTGAACAAAACAGGAATATGGCTAAAATCGAAAGCAGCTAAGGAAATCAGTGAGGAAAAGAAGATAAAATTAAGTTTGATAAGAAAGAGATTAAGAATTTTTAAGGCAAAAACTAGCAGATTAGAAGTGTTAATTAGAGCAAATCTCTACGACATTAGAGCATCGACAATTGGCAAAATACAAAAAACAAGAAGAGGATCGAAAGTAGGAAAGCATGAGTTTATAGGAGGATTTGCAGCAGTTATGCCAAAAGGAAATAGCGGTATTTTTAAACGTGAAGGAAGAGCAGCATTGCCAATAAAGGAAGTAAAACTACCGCTGGAACCAGAAGGCTCAAGAATAATAAAAGACCTTGTTAATTATGAGAGTGAGAGAGAGTTTGAGAAATACTTTAAGCATGAGCTAAACTATATTTTAAAGATATGACAAAGTTCTGGACAGATTTACATCAAACAATTTGCAGCACACTGAAGGAAGAAATACCGTCTATACAGACATGTGAAATTTATCCATCGATAAGAAAAGAATTATTAGCGCCAGCGTTATTTGTAGAGCTTGTGAGTTTAGAATCGGGAAAAGATCCAGGAACAGAAGAATTAGCGCTGAAAGCAAGATTTGAGGCACGAATTGTGATTGATAGCACAATAGAAAATGCAGCTATTATTGTTAGATCATTAGCTAGCGAAGTTGCAAAAGTAGTAAATAAAAATACTTGGAACGTGAAAAATGTTTCACCAGGAGAATTTATATCAGGAGGAGGAGATGATTTTAGGCCAGAATTAGATGCATATCTCGTGTGGATGGTTGAATGGGTGCATACAATACACGTAGGGCGATCTATTTGGAAAGAAGGAAAATTTATGCCACACAAAATAGAAATCGGTGAAATAAATGTTAGAAAATAATTTTGCAATTTCGGAACTACAGAGGAAAATGGCCAACATTGTTCGTATAGGAGTTGTAAAAGAAATAGATTATGAAAAAGCAAAAGTAAGAGTGAAAATAGGAGAATTTTTAACAGATTGGTTGCCATGGATAACAAGCAAGGCAGGAAAAGATAGAGATTGGTCTCCACCAGATATCGGTGAACAGGTTATGATATTTTCTCCTCTTGGTGAACTATCATTAGGGGTGGTGTTAGCAGGAATATATCAGGAAAAATACCATGCACCAGAGAATAAAAAAGAAATAAATAGTGTAAAATTTCAAGATGGGACGAAGTTTACATATGATAAGGAAAAACATCATTTAGAGATTGAAGTAGTGGACAAAATAACACTGAAGGCTGGGGGATCAAGTATAGAAATGACAAAAAGTGGAATAAAATTGAAGGCAGATAAAATAAACCTTAATTGATGAATAAATCGGTTGTGCGAGTAGGAGATCATTGTGCAGAAGCAACACCACATTTTTGCGTTAGTGGCAGTAACAATGTTTTTGTAAATGGTAAGCCAATGTGCAGACAAGGAGACAATTTTAGTGAAGGAAGAGCATTAACTGAAGGATCAAAAACAGTGTTTGCAAATGGCTATAGTATAGGAAGAGTAGGAGATATAGTTTCATGTGGTTTTAAAGTAATAAAAGGTAGTGAAAGCGTTTTTGCAAAATAGAAATGAAGGGTATGGATGCTAAAACAGGAAAAGCGTTAGAAGGAATAGAGCACTTAAAGCAATCTGTCGTAGATATTTTAACTACCCCTATTAATAGCAGAGTAATGAGGAGAGATTATGGGTCAAGATTATTTGAATTGGTGGATAAGCCAATAAATAGAGATTTAACACTTGAGATATATGCAGCAACAGGAGAAGCACTGGGGAAATTTGAGAAGAGATTTAAGTTAGAAAAAGTAAAGATTGCTGAAGCTAAAGAAGGAAAAATGACTCTTGTACTTGAAGGTATGTATCTTTCAGAAGGCAAATTCATAGGTATTAGTGGAGTAGTTGTTTAGAAATGCAAACATCTAATATTATTGAAAAACTAAGATATGAGGAAATATTTTCGAGAATGAAGGAAGAGTTAGTAAAGCGAGATGCAAGTTTTACAGGATTGGTGGAAAGTGACCCAGCGATGAAGGTATTAGAAGTAGCAGCATGGCGAGAATTGTTATTAAGACAAAGAATAAATGAATCAGTAAAGAGCAATTTACTAAAATTTGCAAGGGGAGAAGATCTTGATAATTTGGCTGAATTTTATGGAGTAGAGAGGCAGAAAGAAGAAGATGATGAACGATTTAGAAAAAGAATTAAAGCAAAAATAGTGGGCTCAAGCACATGTGGGAGCAAGGAGTATTATAGGTATCATGCACTGTCAGCAGATAGAAGAGTAAAGGATGCATTAGTAGAATCACCAGTGGCTGGAAGTGTGCAAATTTCAATCTTATCAACACAAACTGGCATAGTGTCAGAAGAACTACTTGAAATTGTAAAAAAGCAGGTTACTAGAGATGATATAAGGGCTTTAACTGATACAGTAACAGTAATCGGTTGCAATATTACGGAAATAGATATTCACAGCAGAATGAGCATAAGTTCTGTAATATCAAAGGAGGAAATTAAGGAACAGTTCATTAAGAAGTTTGAAGCAAGTAGAAGGCTGGGATGGAATGTTACAAGATCCTGGATAATAGCGAATTTATTTGTAGAGGGTGTAGAAAATGTGGAATTAATAGAGCCAAGAGAGGATGTTGTTGTGCTAGGTAATGAGTGTGCTTTCTTAAAAAGTTTAAATGTTGAGTAATGCTATTACCCCCAAATGCAACAAAACAGGAAAAAGCGCTGGTAGATGCGATAGATTATAAAGTAGATCCAAGCTGTATAAGAGGGTTTAAATTTAGATTAGAAGAGGAAACATTGCCGTGGTTGATTAAGGAATATGAATTGGGGGAAATTCTACGCTGGGTAAAAGATAGAAGAAAAGCCATAGTAGAAGGAGTAAAATTTCAAAGACTGAGAGGAACACCAGCGTCACTGAAAATAGCATTAAAATGGGCAAATATAGAAGATATTACAATTATTGAAGAGCCACCCGGTAAACACTTTTTTGAGTTGCAAGTAGGGATAAGAGACGTACCAAATGATTTCTTTGTTGATGCAGTAGTAGAGCTGGCAAAACTATCACTGCCTGTAAGATCCAGATTGATGAGGATTTTTAACGATTATTATAATGCGCAGAGATTTATATTGGATGAGAGTTTATTTGGAGATCTTCTTTCTGACTATTCAGGGGTAAAAATAGAAAAAGATGGACCAGTGTTATCATTTGGAAGAGTAAATTTTTTCAGGTCTAGTGGTCCAGTTATTAGGATTATAGAAAACTATCTACGCGATCATTATGAACGAGCTTTAAGCAATGATATATATCGCCTAGATGTAGCAATCCTTGGAGAAATCGAGCCTCACACAAAGAATTATAACGGTATTTATGAAAGAAGTCATCAGTGGAATAATTTAAAAACGTTATATCCGCTACCACAGAGCTTATTACCTGAGATTAAGTTTGCAAAAGCGCAGATAGTATTATCAGATAGCTGGAACTTAGGGGAAATAAACGCATGTTTTCCTCTTTGTTATCAAGAAGAGATAGGAGGCACACTTTTTCTTGGTAATGATAAACTTTCTGATCAGCTATGGAACTTGGAATGCAAACCAATTTTGGAAAGATTTAATATCAGCTATGAATATGAAGCAAAGAATTTTACTGATCAAAAGGTTGCGAAAGCTAATTTAACGGAATATCACGTTAGTTGCGAAAATGATAGAAGTTCAGGAAAAGAAGATTCGATACACGAATTAGAAAAGCACATTTTAGTATTTTACCCAGGAGTACTGAAGTGGCACGAACATCGACATTTGCACAGAAGTTGGAAAAATAGTCAAGTAATATGTGTAATAAGTTAAATACTTATATTTAGATTCTCATATATTATATTAATAATAGGTAAAAGTGTATGAAATAAAAAGAAAAGGACTTGCTTTCTCATGCTAAAAAGGACATGAATTGAATAGCAGCAGGTAAACATAAGAAATTTATCTGGCGCTAGAAAAGCTAGTTTTGTGAGGTATGAAATGAGTTTTAGCAAGAGTAAGTTTTTTAAAGAAGTATCAAGTAACGATATTAATAAAAGAAATGAAGAAGGAGAGACGATCTTGCATCAAGCAGTAGAAATCTCTGATTACAAAACAGTGAGATTATTAATAAAAAAAGGAGCAGAGGTAAATGCAAGAGATAAAAATGGTTATACGCCACTACACTGTGCAGTATTTGCGAAAAGCTTAGAAAATGTAAAAGTGCTGCTAAGGTCGGGAGCAGAAGTAAATGCCACTCAATATGTCACTGGATGTACGCCACTCCACTCTGCATGCAAAATAGGAGGAGTTGAAATAATAAAAGAGCTAGTAAAAGCAGGAGCTGAGGTTAATCAACTGAATAAATATGGTGCAACGCCAATGTATTACATCTGGGAAAGTGAAAAGTATCGTCTATGTGATAGCAAAGAGAGTGAAAAGGCAAGTAAATTTTTAAGAGAAAAAGGTGGAGTAACAAAAAGTAGAGAACTGACCTGCTATGGAATAGAGAGGCTAGTGGGAGAAATAGCAGACATGTTGAATGGGAGTTATTTACCAGAGTTAAAAATAATAGAGATAGAAGAAATAAGGAAGAGAGACAAATCGCTAATAAAGAAAGAATGTCAAAATTTAGCAAGCAAAATAATGAACCAAGTGAACGAAATGATAGATGAGGTAGCGAAAAGGAATGCTTAAAAGAGGGATTTAAATTTAAAGAAAAGGTGAGGTGGATTATGTTAAAGCTTGGCAAATTTAATAAGTCAGCAAAAGAATTATTAGAGAACTCATTTAAAAGTATTTATGCAAGAGACGAAAAGGAAAGAACAGCTCTGCATTATGCAGTAGAAGCAAAAACAGTGAAGTTATTAGTCGAAAAAGGAGCGAATGTGAATGCAGCAGATGCAAGAGGATATACAGCACTGCACCTAGCGGTAACGGAGAAACGTCTAGAAATCGTGAGGGAATTGATAAAATCAGGAGCAGATGTAAATGCTGAGGAATATGGAAATAAATGCATACCTCTACACCTTGCGTGCATGGTAGGTGAAAAAGAAATAGTGGAGGAGCTAGTGAAAGCTGGAGGAGAAATAGAGCAAGCGGATAAATTTGGAATGACAGCGATGGATTATGCGAAAAATAGCAAAAAGATAACCGAGGTATTAAAGAAAGAAACAGACAGAATTGAAAAGTTATTTATGAAAGGCTAAAAATATGGAGGAAGAAATAGAAAAGAAAGTAATGAATTTAGAGAAAAAACCTTTGGGTGAACTGAGAAAAATATGGAAGAAGGTATATGGGGAAGAGGCGCCTAGATACTCAAAGAAATATCTGATACCGAGATTAGCTTATAGAATGCAGGAAAAAGCATATGGAGAAATGTCAAGAAAGGGGAGAAAAAGACTAGAGTATCTGGCAGATCGGCTAGAGAAGGGAAAAAGAATAAGTAGCGATAAATTACCAGTAGAAGGGACAGAGCTAATATTAGAGAGAGGGGAAGAAACGCATGCGGTAATGGTAACAGACAAGGGTTTAATCTACAAAGAAGAGTTTTATACATCATTGTCAGCAGTGGCAGGAAAAATAATGGGAATGAGCTACAACGGACCTTTATTATTTGGAATGCGTGATAAAAATGAAAGTTGAAAATGCTAAAAGAAGTAAGATGTGCGATATATACGAGAAAATCAAATGAAGACGGACTAGAACAAAAGTTTAACAGTCTTGATGCCCAGCGAGTAGCATGTGAAAAGTACATAAAGAGCAGAGAAGGCTGGGTAGCATTGGCAAAAAAGTACGACGATGGAGGATATTCAGGAAAGAATTTAGAAAGACCAGCGATAAAGGAATTATTTGAAGATGTAAAAAAAGGAGAAGTAGATTGTGTAGTAGTATATACTCTGGATAGGCTATCAAGGGAAACAAAAGACAGCATTGAAGTAACATCATTTTTTAGAAGGCATCGAGTAAATTTTGTAGCAGTAACGCAGATATTTGACAATAATACGCCAATGGGAAAGTTTGTACAAACAGTGTTATCAGGAGCAGCACAACTAGAAAGAGAAATGATAGTAGAGAGAGTAAAAAATAAAATAGCAACATCAAAGGAGCAAGGATTATGGATGGGGGGAACTGTGCCGCTAGGGTATGATGTGAAAGATAAAGAATTAATAATAAATGAGAAAGAAGCGAGAATAGTAGGGCATATATTTGAAAGATATTTGGAGTTGAAGTCAATGGCAGAGTTGGCGAGAGAGTTAAATAGCCAAGGTTACAGAACAAAATCAGATATCTTTAAAAAAGCAACGGTGAGAAGAATAATAACAAATCCAATATATATGGGAAAAATCAGACATTATGAGAAAGAGTATGAAGGAAAGCATGAAGCGATAATAGAAGAGGAAAAGTGGAAAAAAGCACAGGAATTGATAAAGAATCAGCCATATAGAAAAGCAAAATATGAGGAAGCGCTGCTTAGGGGAATAATTAAGTGCAAGAGCTGCGGTGTAAATATGACACTGACATATGCAAAAAAGGAGAATAAGAGATATCGATATTACGTATGCAACAATCATTTAAGGGGAAAAGGTTGTGAATCAGAAAACCGAAATGTAATAGCAGGAGAAGTAGAAAAAGAAGTGATGAGGAAAGCGGAGCAGATATATGAAAATTGGAGAGAAAAGACCGAAGAAAAATGGGAAAATTTAAGTTTTGGAAAGCAGAAAGAAGTAGTGAAAAAGTTAATAAAGGGAGTAATGATAAGAGAAGATGGAATAGAGGTACATTCTGAGTCAGAGGAAACATTTATACCAATAAAAAAGAAAGGAAACAAATGCACAGTAGTAGAGCCAGAAGGCAAAACAAATAATGCGCTACTGAAAGCAGTGGTAAGATCCCATCTGTGGAAACGGCAACTAGAAGAGGGAAAATATAGAAGTGTAAAGGAGCTGAGTGCTAAAATTAATATAGGTACAAGACGTATACAACAAATTTTAAGATTAAATTATTTAGCTCCAAAGATTAAAGAAGACATAGTAAATGGGAGACAGCCAAGAGATTTGAAATTAGTTGATTTGAAAGAAATACCGATGCTGTGGAGTGAGCAAAGGGAGAAATTTTACGGCTCAGCGTCGTAACGTTTATAAAAACAACAATATGAAAAAACATCGAAAAAAGTATGTGCCAGAAAATTAAAAAAGGTTATTGCAAAAGGACCTACTACAAAGGGCCATACAAAAAGATGTTGAAATTGATATAGAAGAGCAAATAAATGTTACAGAATCAATTATGTGAAAATATCAATATAAATAATGAAGATTTTAGCATGCTGAGCGCAACAATGGTAGAAGATGTATCCAATTTTAGCTGCATATTTTAATAGTAGATTTAGAGGAAAATTCTTTAAACATCAAAAAAGGCAATACTCTAAACTTCAGCACACAACTCCAGGAAATAGTACATGTCGAGCAATCTATAGCCCCTTTTGAATCTGAGAGTGTACTTGAAAATCCATAAACATTAAGTAAACTTTTTAAATAAAATAGTTTCTTTTTCAACTTACTAAATAAACTTCTCCCATCATTGCTGTGTAACAAATCATATACAAAGCTATGGTCTACTTACAAGCAGTTCCTTCTGTTGATGAGATGTTTTTTCTATCTTTAACTCATCCATACTACAGCTTGGCAAGCTTGAATAGCATAAGGAATCTTTTTGTTCTTGCGTTTGTTTTGCCAAGGCCTTATTTCTATAAAGTAAGGGTTGAAAATGATCATGGCCTCCATTTATCATACGTAGGACACTATTGTGACTATAATCTATCTTACCTGCTTTTGATCCTGAGCTATCTATTAACTGATGCAAGAACGGATCTTGTTGCTTATCAATAGTGTGCAATGGGTTACTCTCTGCAATATGCAATTTCACACCATACTTACCACAAAGTACTCTGCCCTCGATATCGGAACGTCCCCAAAATTCATTCTTTCCAATGCTATTGATATATTGGTCACACGTAATTCCACGATTTACGAACTCACCTTCAACCTCATCAAAGTCATTGCCAATTTTACTTATAAACCACTCTGGGGGATTTTCTTGCGCAAATCTCTTACACTCATTCCTTAACTGCTCTACAGTAACTTTGATTCCCTTCTTTTGTTCCAGACTTTGTCTGAATGAATCAAAAAAACAGCTTCCATTATTGATTGCATGCCCTACATAAAAATCATCAGGTATGTTTGATTTTTGCTCTTTATCACATTGTTTTTCTGCCTTTTCAGTAAATTCTTTCTCTAAATTAAAAATCCCATCCCAATTGTATCTACCTTCTAGTCCCAATCTTTTACTCTCTCTTTCTGCCGCGTTAACTAAATCTATTTTAGAAATATTCTCTTTTTCTCCAGATAACCTAGACAGAGTTTTAAAGATATCTATCAGATGAGTTTTTATGTCAAAGCTCTTCTCCTTTTTAACAATACTAGATTCAATATTACGTAAATCTTGTGATAACTTATGCCTTCTAGCAATTTCCTCCATAGAATCCCTTCTTAACTCTTCACGTTCTGTCCATTTGTTTTTAGACTCGCTTATTACTTCAGGATGCATTAATTTTCCAGACCTTTCAAAATATCCCTGTTCAATAGCATAGTAGACATCATAATCACCAAGTGCACAATCCTCGCCTAATTCTTCTTCATGACCTTTGAATTTTTCCAATACTTCCTCTCTATTACTCACTTCTACTATAATTTTGCTTTTATCTTGTACGTCAGGATACAGTCTAACGTCTATATTTCCCAAACTGGTATAGAAAGTTAATACTATATCGCTGCCTTCTGTAAGATCTGTGTAATTCCTTATGCCATCTTCAGTTTTAATTTCTACTTCACTTTTACCGATCTTTACTATATTTCTTCCACACTTTACATCTCCATGGGTTAGACCTAAATCCCTTGTTCCATCTGTAATCTGCGCAATATCTATTGTACTGTCCTCTGAATATTCTAAGTAAAAAGTAGCGTTATCCATTTTTGCACAATTTAACTTGCCGTTGGTCGCATTTTTTGCGATTTTCAGGAATTTCTGGGTACAATTTAAATATTGTTCATGAGCCTTTATCATATTAGCTTTGTGATCTTTACATTCTCGTTCTATTTTATCAATAACGTCTAAACTGTCCCATGTACTTATCCTTGCTCCTTTTGATATTAATGTACATACTATATTACTAGCAACTCCATAGTTTCCCTCTAGTTGATCAATTCTTTCTAGTACGTAATCTGTAAAATACTGACCTTGATCTTCAGCAAGATTTAATCTTACTCCAGACATGATAGCTTTATCAATAACCTTCTGTAATTCAACTATATTTGCAGTTTTCGATATTTCACTTACAAACTTATTGAGCTGTCTCAGTTGATATGGTAAATAAATGTCGAATAAACATTGATGTGGTACATAATTTTCCTCTGTCTCTTGCCCAATTGCCATTACTTGCAATGCAGCTGATGATAGCAAATCTATCACTTCAGTATACATATAATCTTTAAGTATTTCTAAATTATTTTCTTCATCCCTAATACTCAAAATCATCTTTAAATCTTTGTTGTTTTTATGTTCATTCAAGAACTTTTTTAGGTCCTCAACACCTTGAACGTTATATTGGGAAAAACCATTCTCAAATTTAGATGTAGCTTCAATCAGCTTGTTTAATTCTTCATACAATTTCTTTTGCTCTGGAGTAAAGAAACACTCTGCAACATCCAAAGTACCTTTATCAATTGCAATTTGTAGGGGAGTTTTTCCATTATTATCCTTTATGTTCAAATCAGCTCCATAGCTTACAAGAGAATCCACATATTCCTTTTCAACAGGATAAGCAGCAGCATAGTAGTGTAGAGGTGTTTTTCCCTCATAATTTTGTATGTTTGGGTCAGATCCTGCTTTTAAGAGATAATCCATTAAAGTACGACGATCACGTGGATTTAATTCTAGGATTGTTGGAAGTATATGTAGCAGTGCTAACTCTGATGCCCCTACTTGAAGATTGAGAACAGTTTTTAGATCCAGATTATCCTTATTTTGCTGTAAAAATTGTTGGAGTGTTGAAGTATCACGGCTATCAAAACCATTAATAATATTAAATAACTTTTGAATTAACTTCTCCTGATTCGTTGTTAATCCTGATCCATACGCTTTAATAACCCATTCTTTTTGCAATAAGCTCCAATTATTTGTATCACCCATTAAGTTCATATCAATCCAAAATAAACTTTGTTTGATGAGTTCATAGTAGTCATCTTTACTACTTATTGGTAATTGAGTTATTTCTGATTCCTGGTCATCTGTGCTTGACCACGTTTGCCCAGTGCTTAGTTTCCATTTCGGCTCCTGCTCATTTATTTGACTACTTTGCTGATCGGTAGGTTCTATAACATGTCCTACAAGCTTTTTAATCTTACCCATAGCTACCCCTTAGTTCTAGATAGATAAATATATTATGCACAATATATAATATAAGTCAAGCTGATTTTAACATAATATTTTTTGCAATGTTTTAGTTTCTGTAGTAAGCTCAGACGTTTACATAAACTTTATTATGTTTTCTAGCACTACCCTAACTGTATAGTATAAATTGCATTCTCTCAGTAACCGTCTCTAAGCTAAGATACATGATATATTATATATAGTATGCAATATACAGATGATCAAAAATTTTTTATCACTGGAAATTTAATCTAATTTTTAAAGGTCAACAAAATTGAGAGCAGCTACATATATTGAATCATCAGAATATGATGGAAGACAAACAAGAAAACTGCTGAAGTTTTTACAGCAAACCTGTATGGAGCAACTTCAGCAGAATAAACAAACACATGCCAGTATTAGTAGAGAATTATTTATAAGTCAACTAACTTTTACAAAAAATATTTTAATGAAGATACCATGCTAGCTAGTGTTATAAAGAATTCAATTATTGACTCTTTCTAAAATTGCAAAAAAGATCGTATATTTGCGAGAACAAGCTGCGTAAAAATAGGGTTGTGAAAAGAGAAGCTTGAAATCTTTACAACAAAATTAGACAAATCAGTTCGTATGTAGATTTAGCGAAAGTGAGCCAATTTAGCTGATTTTGGCGTATAGTAAAGTCAGAATATAAAAAAGTTCATATGGATCATTTGGTAGACCAACTGATTCCAAGAAAAATTGTTCTCACCGTCCCTGGTTTTGAGCACTGAAAATGGCTATATTATTTAAGCTATTAGTAAAATACGTTGTTAGATTAATACTAATTTTCTTAAGGAGGAATTTAAGGCAAACTCATAATGAAAACAGAATTTGAAGGTAAAGAAAAATCCCGTACCGACCTTCTTAAGAGACTTTTGCCTAAAACTACTTTGGGTTAGAAAATTTTCTACAATAATGATTGACAAGTTTTAAAGATAGAATACTATACTTAAAATGTAATTGATAATCTAATTAATTAAGGTAGTGGCTATGTTGCGTTCAGATATTCCAAAAGTTTTGTTTTCGTCTATTAAAGAGGATGATCCCCATAGAGCATCTAAGCTTTTTCAAATTGAACGCTGGTGCTATGCAAATTGGCGTCTGCACCAAAAAAGTGGCAAGAAAGGACGTAATTTTCTTGCACAGGTATTGTCTAGCGAGGATTGTTGGAAAAAAGTAGACAATTTACACGGAGTTAAGCTTGATAGGCAAATGGTAGGTAAAAAATTGATTGTGCAAAATTCAAATAGTCCTTTTAGTACTGATAAAAGATATGAGATTGCCTGTCGTTATTGCCTGGAAGAAGATATTATTGCTCTATTTGAAGAGAGAAAAAATAAACTATCAGCTCAAGGTAAGAGCAGTCTGTTGGAGTATGGTCACTTAGTTAAGACTCTAGGAGGCAACCTTTTAATAGTTTTTTGGTCACATTTTGTTAGTGGTTACATCTCTAAACTAAATTTAGATGGCTGTCATCCATATGAGTACGGGCTTAAATGTGCTGTGAGTCTTAAGCAAGAGCAGGCAGTGGAATTCTTCTGGAATAAAATAAAATCATTACCTGAAAGTGAGATGAGCGAACAGAAAAAGGATGAAATCTTGATGAAGACAGCAGTATATGTAGCAGGGAACCGTTGTAATAGTTATCCTGAAATATTCGAGTTTTATTTTAGTCAAATAAGTCCTGATAAATATCCAGAACTTCTAAAAAGAGACTTAGCTGAAAATGGTTATTATGGTAGTCTAAACACGCTACAGGGTGCACTTCGCTTTGATCAATTTCAAGCATTGTTTGACTATTTGAAACCAAGTAATGTTTCAGAAGATAAATATCTTGTCTGGCTACACTATATAAAAACAGAAAACAGCTCATATTATGCTGGTGAAGGTGCAAAGCTTTTCATGCATATGTGGAGAAAGGAGGGATTTGATAGCCATCGTACTTATGTGCTGAAGGAAGAAGTTTGTAATAGATCTTGCTTTCTTGTTACAAGTTTATTAGTACCTTGGGTAAATCAAAATTACATGGAACCGGTATGGGCAATATTAGATAAGGCTAATTCTGATCAAATTAAAGAATTTATGGATTCTAGGCAAGCGGAGTATATACGATCTGTGTTAGAGCAAAGAGATATTGATTCATTAAATAAATTTTTATCATACGGTAAGTCTACAGCTGAAGGGTTTACTAGCTTGACTGAGGTTAAATTAAGCAAAGCATGTGAGCAATTAGGGTTGGGCAATTAAGCCACCTAGTCCAACAGGGAGGCAGGCGACGGTCTCGCGCATGCCGCCTGCAAGCGGTTGCCCTGCATGGGC